>JAACJN010000429.1:0-28239 GCA_013368555.1 Collybiopsis confluens
CAAAGTCATCCCCCACTTCTCAGCACACTCCTCCACCGCCCCCTCCGCCTCATGCAGCTGCTCAGACTCCTGGGAATTCTCATAGCTCCTCAACGACCATCGACATTGCAGCTATTATCCGAGAAACACTCGCGCAAATGAGAACCAACAATCAGTTCCCACCAACTCAGCCATCTCCAGTCACACATCAATCCCAACGACGTACCAATCCTTCCCCCAGGCAGGGAAGTCGAAACTATGATAGCAATCTCAAGCAAACTGCACTCAATGACCTCCCTCTAGCTGCTAAACGTTCATGGAAGGTATCTAAATTAGTCACCTACTGATTTATAAACTAACTGCCTTGTCAAGATGCACATGCGTGCATGCTTTCTGCGCATCACCGGACAGCCCGCCATCAATAACTTTGCAGGATATTCTCCGGTTGAAGACAAGATGGCTATTGATTTTGGGGAGGGAAGAGCACCGGGGCCAGAAGGTGCAAATGCTCAGCGACTATACCTCGGTGTTGGGTGGCGGCAAGCAGCCTGGAACCAACAAGTTGTCGCGAGCATGGCTGAATCCATAATCAGGGACACTGACGGGCTACAGCCAATGCTGACAATTGATGTAGTGAAGGCTGCGCTATGGGGTTATCTTGTACAAGCTCAAGCCTCCTGGATTGCGCCAAAACCGCGTGTACACAAGAGCGGACTGCGTATGGAAGATCAGGGCGAAGCTGCTATTCGTCAAGGGAAACAGGCCTGTCGACGTGAACAATCTACACAAATCAACTCCCTTAAAAAGGAGGTGAGTATCTATGATGTATATTCCGTTATCGTACCCATGCATCCGCCTAGAAATATGAATTTCGCCGGGATGGGATTTCGGCCTTACTTGGTGACCCTTCCCAGGACCAAATTACCAAAAGGAAATGGGAGATGATGGCGGAAATCAATACAGCTTTGCAGATCGAAGGGCAATCGTCGGAGGAGAGTGATCATGATCAGGACTGTCCTCCAAACGGGTCTCGCCCCCTCAAAGTCACTCGACCACGCTATCGACATCCTGTTATTAGTGAACTAATGGGTCATTTAGACTCGGCCATTGGCATCCATCGTGAGAATACTGCTCGGGGTTCTGGCAAACGGCTCAGAGCGAAACATGCCCGCATTCGCATTCGAACACCAGCAACAAGTGTACGCACTGTAAAAAGTAGTTTGCCAAGGAATCTCTATGATCCCGTCTTCTTGGAAACCCTCACACCGGCTATGCGTGCTCAGGTCAAACCTCATGATACAGAAATTGCCCAATTTTCCCACTACACAGCAGAGTCCAGCAGAATGCAGGAATGATCAGAAGTTCGTGAGGAGAAGGTGCGTGCTAGGGCATGATCTGTGTATTCAACAACTGATTAAAGTAACTCTGATTAGAATTTGATGCTCTGTTTGTCGACACGCTTGATGCGGGTACGTCAGGCTCAGGACGCGCTTGACGCAGGTGCGTCAGGCTCAGGACGCACCCGCGGCCTTTTGGCTGTGCTGAAATGCCGTATTTCAATCCAACTTTTGTATGCAGAGAAAGTCCACACGAAAACTCTCATTTCAGACAGAAAATTGGGCTCACTGAAAGCTGGGCTTTCAAGCTCCTTTTCATTGTTACTGAGACATGTAGTTTTTGCTATACCGAAATTATCTATGAATTTTCAGTATTCTGTATAACTTTTAGTTACGACAAAATATCTACATTCATTACTCTTATCTTTCCTGCCGAACTACTGCCCAAAACACAAGCATTCAACTGAGCCTTCAGCTTGGTCAAAACCGGTTATTTCGGTCCAGCTGTCGGGCTTGCCAAAATGTGGACCGGAAATTGCCGTTTTGGTTAAAAAATCAGCTCGACTGATTATTGTTACATTCCCGTGTGTGGGTCTAGAGCCTGATTCAGTGGTATTATTTCCAGGGTCACTGGCACCTACCGTTTGAATGTGTATTCAGTAAACCGAAGTGTCAAATCCGAAGTCACGGATAGCGCGTAGTAGGTCATGTGGGCGTGTTGTCCTGAGGTATAAGTATACCCGTTTGTCTGCTAAGTATTCGATTCTTCCGTCTATACTTCCGTGCGGGTAACGTAGGACATGCCTTATATTTCTCCCTATCTTTTCCTTTTTATATATATATATATATTGTTATCAGGCGATCGTATCCCTCAGAACTCTGTCTACGTACCCTCAGGTCCATCCTTATTTCTATTTATCTTCTTTACTTACCCTATCCTACAGTTGTGTACTTATGTAGGACCTAGGTAAAAGAGAACTCTGTCTACGTTCTGAGGTTGTGTACTTACGTAGGATCTAGGAATCTTAACACGAAGGGTTATTGGGGACTCCGTGACGTGATCAACAACTTGAAGGAATTCGGCGTCGGATGGGGCTCCTACAGAAGTCATCCGCGGAATAGATACAGAGGAATGTGAACTACAGCGGCGTTCTGAGGGTACCTTTGCAGGAAAATGACATATCTGTCTGAACGCTAGCAAGTGGTGTTCCGCAGCTTCCTGACGGGGGAAATGAGACGAGAGTTTATTTGAATTAGTACCCACATTTAAGGACGCCCAAGAGAGCCTAAGAACCTTGGCAGAAGATTGATTATCCTGGTGCTGCCCTCCGTTATCAAGGCATATTTTTTGAGGATGTGAGCTGTTACCGGTTCGATTTCGTTCACTAGCGCAGACCACAATATTATGGATTTGAAGGCAGTGCTAAAGAGGACGAAATGGAGAGCGCCATTTCCCCTACCCCAATCTCTACTACCTGAACAATACATATTTGTTGGTTCCTACCCGCCTCGTACGCCCGAAATTGGCTCGACCAAGACAACAGAGAAAGCCATCCTCGCCGTACGGAAGCGTCGCACACTTCAGGATGATACGCCCACGTGATCTGTGTTGCATCCGAGGCGTCGGATCTGCACAATCATAATCATAATTATAATCATTTTTTTGTGAGATTGAAATTGAGCAAACTCATGTATTTTGTGTGTAAAATCCCCAAATCCAGTCATTGAAGCCAATCAGACTATTATCATGGGTCATGACGTGGACAAATATTGTACATTTCTGTTCATGCATCATTTATATTTTGTGTAATTTCAGATTTGTTTTTGCGCGCGCTTCACATATAATGCTTTCCAAACGAGGATTGATGCTTATGTGGCCCCCCGAGATGCTAAATCATCAGCCATATCTTCCATCCCCGGCCAACATGTACTCCTATGCAAAATATATGCATCCGCTCAGTTGTGCCAATCATTCGTGAACATTTTACGATAAACAACCAAGCTGTAGACCCTTTCTTGCTGAAAACACTCATGCAATATTGAAGTCCTGTGCGTTATAATGTATCGGTATCTACATCAGAGAAAACGGATACTGCTCTCGAGCGCTGTCAAGCGCTCGAGCACGTTAGCAATGTAGGCATCTGTCGAGGATCAAATTGATGTCCGACAGCGCTGTCGAGGATTGAATTGATGCTCGACAGCGCTGGCGAGGACTGAATTGATGCTCGACAGCGCTGGCGAGGACTGAATTGATGCTCGACAGCGCTGGCAAGGACTGAATTGATGCTCGACAGCGCTGGCAAGGACTGAATTGGTCCTCGCCAGCTCGGTTGAGCATCAATTCAACAGAACCTGAGTTCTGTACGGCAATAGGTGTTTTTATTGAAATCTATTCGTAGAACGGTCACAATGTATGCTAGAGATTTGTTTGTTCATACAATGATATTTTCTTTGTACAACCTACTCTACTCAAAATAGTTCGACGCTTCCATCTCCAGCTCTCGCTCTGAGACTTCATTCCTACTCTGGTGCTGGTTTGATTGCCTGGATACAGAGATAGCAAGATTAACCAATGATAGAGAGCAAACGAGCAAGTACATACCACCCTCGCTCCGCCCATTTGTGAAGGTTGGTTTGAATGTTTGGGCTAATCTCGTTTGCCTTTTTGATGACTTTGACCATACAGTTGTATGTACGAAGATGATCGATGGTGGTTAGGTTGATATCAAGCCGACGCGATCCATTTGCATATTCCTCGATACAGTTCTTTACCTAGAGAGATATCAGTAAGAGAACAAAACGTAGGCATGATATGTACCACTGTCATTACAAGAGCAAGCACAGGCTCAGGCACCGAAGTTGCAAAAATGGTCGGAAAGTGTCGGGCAAGTGCAGAGTGGGTAGAGGTGTCTTGATAATAATGCGAGATAATCAAATTTTGCAAACAAGGATGGGCAAAGTTGTTGACGTGGACCTGGAATTTGCGTGTGAGAAAGCCGCCCAAAGAATTATGAGAGAGCGAGCATCTTACCTCTGTTTCAGACTGGAGAAATGCGCCTTTATGGAGTAGCTTTGCTACCTTCTGCTTTACGAGTTGTTCTTCAGCTTCTAAACTGAGCCCGCCCGGAGGAATTTCGATATCAGAGAACGGAAGTTGATAATACAATTTGACCGCCTCGCGCGCCCTTCTCTTCAGTGAACTGCGTTCCGAGGCCGTGCTTTTGTACAACTGATGAAATGTCAGATACACGCCGGTGAAGAGGTTGATGTAGAAAGAACTTACAAAGATATAAATATCATTTTGGTGTTTGGGAAGATAGCCTACGCATAGGAAATTGGTTAGAATAGGTCCGGAAATACTATCAGAAAGAGTTACCTTGCTCTATGAGAATATCTTTGTTGCTGAAGTCGGTGATGGCTGAGTCTAGCGAAGAGGCAAAACAGTTGTCGCGTTGTTTTGGCCACGGGTCTTGAGTAGCCATGTATAGATTAGTGTATACCTTGGCGAGTTGAATCAACTTTTGCACGCTATCTGGATAGAAATTAAGGTGCGTGGGATTGGTGTGGACCTTCTTGGTACTCTTAGAACGAGTGCTGCTGCCGCCTCCTTAATACTCAGATAAGTAACAAAAAAATGACTGTAAAATGTGAAGGAGAACATACCGATGCCAGTGAACGCCGTTGGGCCATGTGCCTGACTGAAGCCTAGAGGGTTTGACGTAGAGGCTGATTGTTCACCTTGTGTCCTCAGACTGGACCGACTCCGACCCACTATGCGGCACAAATCAGCATCTAGCATAGGTTAAGCGGCGTATCTTACCCGTGGCTGTACTGCTACTTCTTGGACGAGAGTTTGGTATAACAGCAAGGTATCCTAGTTATCCAATTAGCTCATGCAATAGCTACAGGTAATACATTGAACTTACGGCCTCGAGTATCATCGTTTGCAGGTACTGCGGTGCTTTCAAGGCGCCTCTCATTACTGTGAGGTCCGGTTGTGTCAAAATTGTTGCCGCCATATCTGCTTGCACCAAAATTGTTGCTGTCATGTCCAGTCACATCAGGATCATTTGAAAAGGTGAAATCGGGCGCTGCGAAGTGACGGTTCCGAGCTCGATGGTCCTGTACTACATCCTGGGTAACAGTCATGATCTGAACGCTGAGAGTGCAGAAACAGAATCTACCGTATCAATGCCGTCTTGCTCAGATTCCTCCAGATCAAGCTCCGGGAGATATCTGTCATCTGCGGCTGAAGGAAACCCATTATACATTATCAACAAGAAAGCTCCAGACAGTCAAATAAAGTGAAATAACCATACCTTGGGTACTATCTAAGTCCCCCCCTCTACGATCTGCCTGATTTTGGGGGTCATTGCTGCTAAGGGTAAGTTGAGGTGCGGACAGGTCGTTTGTCTCGTAATTCCATTGACTCCAGTTCTGGGAGATGTCATGGTTCGAGTCCTGCCAAGAGCTGCTGCTATCAAGATTCACGTTGAGGATATTTTAGCCCGCCGGTACGTACCCATAATTCATGTTCGAAGTTGTTTGTGTAAATTCGGGATTGAGTTGCGCTACCACAACACTCATTAGTCATATTAGTAGCCAAGAAAGGCCAGCACTACTCACAGGTACCACGGGACGCATCTAGATGTAGATGTTGCTGATTCTTGATAATGCAAACACTGATTAGCATGACATGGAGTGTCAAACGTAGGATCACCTCAGAGACGCAAGATTGAATAGGATCTTGATTCCCAAGAACCTGCGACGCAAATCCTGGATACATTCTTGCAGGATAATCTGACGTTGTCTGAAAAGGCAGTAAGGATAAGACGGTTGTATCAGATTAGCGGGAGGCAAACAACATACGGATACAGGCCCAATGCTAGCGGCATTTGGCGTACTTTGAGAGCTTACAGAAGGCCAATTTGCATTGGTGCTTGGGCCAACTTGGTCGCTGTGGTGGTGGGGGTGGTCCGGATGGGACATGTAGTTTTGAGAATACCGATAATGCGCAGTGTGCGTGATCTACACTAAACCACAACCAAAACAAAACAAAGACTAAATCTTAGTTAGACTTGTTCGTATGGTACCGCCGTATCAAATATTTATAAAGGGTGCGAGGGTGCGTTGTCAAAGGTTCCGCGGGTTCTTTAGCTTTTTATATTTCTTTTTACAGGAGCTAGGGCTCGACTGCGTTTATGTATATAGTTTTATAGATGTGGGCTGACTTCTTTCTTTGGTGCTAGTGAGAACGGGAGCTAGGGCAATCGACCGTCTCGAGCTAGACTATATGTTATTACAACAGTGACGAAGGAGCTAGGGCAATCGACCTCGTGTGTACTTCAAACTTCTTTCTCAAACACTAGGGACAACGGGAGCTAGGGCAATCGACCGTGTCTAACTAGTACCAGGAGCAAGGGAGCTAGGGCAATCGACCTTGTATGGATTTTATAGATGGGGTGCTTTACAACGAAGGGGAGCTAGGGCAATCGACCCAACGAGGCGTATTTCAATCAAACTAGAACGAGGGAGCTAGGGCAATCGACCTCGAAGCTAGGCTAGGCTTATTTCTTTGGTTGTATACACAGGATAGTTCACCACAACCTTTCCTGGGCTCGTTTATAGAACTTCTTTCGACAAGGACAACGGGAGCTAGGGCAATCGACCGTGTCTAACTTATCTATCTTTATCCTCTTCGGAATAAGATGGCTACACAGGAGTTTTCTCTCTGTTTCGCACGTCTCAGACACCCACTCCGGTAGAACTGAGCGATTCGAGTGCCTCACAGGGACTTATCTCTGGTATATAGTTTCGAGTGCCTCACAGGGACTTATTCTCTGGTATAGGTTTTGAGTGCCACACGGGGACTTATGCTCGGATATATGGGGTGAGATACAAGTCTCGGGAAAAGGTGTGAATTCGTCCGCGGGGTGTTATCTGTTGTCTAACTAGCTAAGGTAAGGTATATATGTGAAAAGAAATAACAAATATTCGGTAAAGGTCCAAGATCCCAGAAAATGATGAAACGCCTTGAATCTCCTGAAATACTCGGGAACTTCCTAAACCTATTCTTCCGAAGCCTCCAACGTAGGGACTAGCTATATTTTGTCCGATAGTTCGATTGGTAATTGGCGGATGAGCATATGGGGCGGACCGATCGCAAGGCTAACTCGTTCCAATCTTTTATCCAAGTCTTCCGATCATCGGTTGAACTTCAAATATCCATTCGGCACTCCACTTTATCCAGCATCCGGGTAGATCTATCCTGATCTAAACGTTTCAAAATCATTGAGTTCCGGAACGGTAGTCTGACTTGTGTCTGACCCCTTCCAAGTGTTCGTCTCAACCTCTAGTGCGAGATCGTTTATTATTTGAGTAGTCTAGCTCATAGTCAAGACTCTCCATAGTAAAGCATCATATAGGCGTATGCTGTCTAACTCTTGTCCGAGTTAACAGGTTATTATCATGTTCGCATAAAGTACGACTGCATCCATAGGCCAATACGGAACCACTGGAGTAAGTTCCATTCATCGGTGTTGCATTAAGTCATCATGCCCTTGGTACGAAGCAATGTGCTAGCTCGTTAAAAGGTCCTTGGTGGATATAAGGTGGGTCTACCAACTCGTAAGAGTGGGGGCCAAGTTCCTATGAGCCGTCTTTAGTTAGACGAGCATGGATCACTCTTATGACCTTAGTGATACCAGTCAGATACATGATCCAACTTCGGTACTCCGCATGCATAGCAGTCTAGCTTGTTAGCTGACAACTCGGGCTGGTCTCAACTCTCTAGCACATATTCCTACTTTGGAATTCAGTACTTTGAACGATTCTACTGATGAACGCGAAATATTCGCATCATCTCCCCCAAACTAAAGATCTAGACCGTCCTCGGTCTTAGTCTAGTTTGTTAAGGTTCACGCAGTCATTCTCCTGCCTTCAATACAGTGCAACACTGATGTCCTTCTACTTCTCTCGTGTTATTTCGTACTAGTCAATGAGAACCAGTTCGCATATTTAGCATTTTTGACTCTTTGATGCCGACGTCGGCATCGATCAAAGCGGGAATCCATCAATAATGATCAATTAAAGTTCGTTCCACTTCGCCTAAGTCCAGTTTTACAATCTGGACACGCCACAGTGCATACTTTCTTTTATTTCTCTCTTCTTTGTAGTTGCTCGGTATGTTTTTCTTTCCTGATCAAAGGAGTCCGATTGCTGACTCATATTAAATCTGCCGTAGGCAGCCTGTCTTGGAATAAAAGGATGCCGGTTGAAAATTTTCAACCAGTTCGCTCTTTCTTTCCTTTCTTATCTATATATATGACCTTTATTTATTATGGTCTATCTTTTCATCGATATTTATTTGACTCGTACTGTCGCTAGTACGGCGAAGTTATCAAGCAGTGATATTGTACCACTCTCCTTCACTGTCTAACTCCACAATAGAGATACTTGCTTCATATATTGCCTGGGCTGACCCATGACTATAAGTCCATCTATTTTCAAGCAGCTTAGGCTTCTTCAGGTTCATCTGATTCGTACTCATCATCCATATCTGGTTCATTACCCTCCAAGGTCAAGTTTGGAACTCGATCGAAGATGTAATCATCGTCCCAGATATGTTCTTGGTCATCTTTGTCTTCTATCAGAGCGTCTAACTGCTCTGGAGACAGGTCTATCAACTCGTGTATATTTTCAGGCAGTTCTATAGGTTCATAGCGGGAGACATGTGGTATCACACGAAAGGCACCGACTTTTTCCTTTAGAACTGTACCATCCATTTCTGCTACGATATAGGATCCTCCTTTGGTTCGTCTAATGACTACCATCGGTCCTTTATATCGAACATACATTTTTCTGTCCAAGCTCTTCTCGATCGAAGTATTTCTGACTTGTACAAGTCGGCCTGGCTTGAAATTCCAGTCTTTAATGATATTTCTATATTTTTGTTCGAAAATTCTCAGATTTCTTCGTTTATTTTCGTCAACACGGTTGATCATGTCCATAACAAAACTCCAATGTTTAGACAGAGCTCTGGCACGGTAGCCTATCAACTCTTCTCTAGTTAGGATCCTCATAGGAGGGTCTACCAACCATGTAGATTCGACAATATCGAACGGTAAGATAGGCTCGGCTCCTGTTACCAAGAAATATGGTGAACATCCAAAGCCTTTTCGAGGTGTAACCCTGTCTGCCCATAATACATGTTTCAAGAAGTAAAACCACTTCGAGACATCGCCACCGGTTGCTTTGGCTAGAGCCTGTCGCAAATCCAGGTGTGCGCGTTCAATCTTTCCGTTAGCCTGAGAATTGTACGGGGAGATCCTGATTCCTCGGATTCCGTACTTATTCTGCAGCCACTCTAACATATTTTTCATTTGAGGAGCGTTGTCCGTCACTACTTCTTCTGGACAACCCCATCTGCATATAATGTCATCGAAAAACCATTCGCCTAACGTCCTAGCATTCTCATGCTTTAGAGCGCGGGCTTCCGACCATGAGGAGAGTGAATCTCTCCCATGCACAACGTATCTGCATCCATTACTAGCTGGACTAACTATAATTGTGTCCACATGAATCTTTTGGAACAAAGACGGCGTATGGGTCAAGTTAGGCGGTGCTTTGATGAGTCGCATCTGCCGATTCTGACATATTTTGCATGACGAGACATACCAATGTACGTCCCTGGCTATTTCTGGCCACCAGAACCGCTTTTCCAGCAGTTCCTGGGTCGCAAAAGATCCTTTATGCCCCACACTATCATGTGCGCCATATAGAATCCGCATTCTTTTATCCTTGTGCACAACCAATTGCGGTTGCGCTTCGTTAGACGCTGGTCTTCTATATAGACGACCTTTATCGTCTACAAAGAACTTCCTAGCTTGTCTTATAAAGGAATCTAATTCCTTCTTAGTCTTTCCAGCAAACAAGTCCGAATCAGGATCTTGATGCCATCGTATAATCAATGGTAACAAGTCGTCTAACTTGTTCCCGTTTTCTGTTCGATGACGAGTCCCATATGGATTTTCGTCGTCAAATTCTGTAGATTCCTCAGGATATAAAACCTGAACGAAGCTAGACATGGGTATCCCATTGTCTTCATACATTTTCTGACGCTTAAATTCAAAAAGTCGTTCAGAATCAATGTATTCTTGAATGTCATCTTCAAAGTCCTCGATACTAGTCGCAGGTACTGACATATTCATATATCCGCTTCTAGGGTCTATCTGATCTTTGAACTCGTCGAAGTCATATGGTAGGTCGGTAACACCTCCTGCTATCGCAAATGGCATAGGTTCTCCATTATCTTCATCGATATAGTCTTCAGGATTGATCTGAGGTCGAGCAGGTTGCCAGCCACCAGGTGTTATACGAGATAGACCGTCAGAACCATGCTTGATTCCTTTCACATGTACCAAATCAAAGTGGTATTTCCTGATATCCTCAATCCATCGATTGATAGTCGCATTTGGACCACAACTCGGATTGTCTAACATTCCTTTAATATAGCTAGCGTCCGTCTCTACGGTGAGACGTCGGCAGCCATATATCTGATAGTAGCTTGCTTTGAGAGCTAGTTTAAGCCCATATAATTCTCGTTTTGCTTGAGAAAATCTGGCTTCTCTTTCATTCAGAGTCAGCGATCCGAAATAATTAAAATATTTCTTCTTAGGATCGTTAGGGTCTAACTGGTATAAATACCAACCAACCGCTTTATACGATGTATCCACCGAAATGTTAACATCCCAGTCATAATTAATAGGCCGTAGAGCAGGTGCTTTACGTATACCATCTTTTAGTAGGTCCATCGCTTTTTCTTGCTCTGGGCCCCACTCCCAAGGTATGTTACTAGTTAGCTTCGTTAATGGAGCGGCTTTCTTCGAGTAGTTTTCTATAAACATTCTCAGTTGTCCAGCCGTCCCCAAGAAAGCTCGTACATCACTCTTGTCTTTACAAGAGGGCCAAGTTAGGACAACTTCAGCTATCTTGTCTTCGGGTACTCTGCCCTCATAGGTACATTTATGTCCGACTACCACCACATCCGGTCGACAAAGGAACGCTTTGGTTCCTGAGAATGTTCCACCAGCATATTTCATTCGCTGTACGACCCTATTTAGGTCTTGGAAATGTTCCCAGACAAATCGTCTAATTCCTTCGTTCCCTTCAATAGTCTCAAAACCTCCATTAGGTAGCTCATAATGCGTAGGTGGACCTCTCACGGGTACATCATCGACGTATGGCCATGTCACATGGGGTATTTCATCTCGTAGAATATAAGTCACATCATCATGATAGATAGGCACCGAGTTAGTCCATCCCATAGGAAGCTTAACCAGTCTATGAGGACCGAATGGTGTTTGGAACGTCGTAGGATCTCTGAATTCAGGATCTAAGTCCCGCTCATCGTATCCAACATATAAGTCTAGCGTGGATCCACATGAACGACCAGCAAAGTGTCTAGCTACATCTGCAGTAGCCGGGGGTATCCCAGAATGTTGTATCGTCACCCGATTCAAGGGTTCGAGACTATGAACAAGTCTGAGACTTTTCCCGTCTTTCTTCAATACACAAAACCATTTAGAGCGATAGCTGGAGTTCGATGGTTCGTATCTCCACTGTCTATCTTCTCCTTAATGATTTTACAAACTTCTTGGTAGATACCAGGGGGAATAGGTATATTCCGTTCCACCCATGGTTCATGAGGTTCCATCGGTATCTTTACCGGCGGAAAGAACTCCTTTTTGAAGTTTCCTCCTTCCTCCTGACACCAGGCGAAGCCTTTCTCTTGTAAACACATAAATTCATGCATAAGTTTACGTTCTTCTGGCCAAAGGAAGTTATCCTCGTGTGTTTTATCAATAACCTCCTTTCTTTCTTTAGTATACCTTCCAGTAGGTACGAAGTCTGGAGGTCGCTTTGATAATTCAGGTAGATCTTTTAATGGGTCGCCCGTAATATGTCTCTTAATTCTAAATTCTTCGGGAAGATCGGTCTTTACCGGTCTAACCTTAATTGCCACAGGTTTGTACTTTTTGGTTGCAAACACTCGTACCGGTCTAGGATGGTTAGTCCCTTGTAGACCATAGGTTCGAGGAACATATATAGAAGGTGGTCGATATCCACGCTTCCCAGGTACAGGCTGTTTAGCTAGACCTTTCAGTACTTCCCATGCATCTTTTATATGACTTTGACCGTTATAACAGTTATATTTCGTCGGTTCTGTAGAATCTTCATGTATCAGAAGATCTTCCTCTTCTTCGTTGAAGGCCATGAACGTTTCACTCAAGTGAATGTCATGTCTTGCTTCGTTAACCTCATCGATGCGAGGCTCATTCGGAGTCACTTTCGAGTGCATAAATGATTCCTTCGAGTTAGACTTCGTGTCTTCCTGTCCGGATTGGTTTTTAAACGAGTCTGTGTTTAAAACATTCTGCTCGTGTAACATATACGAATAGAAATCATCTGTCGTATTCCACATATTTTCCTTATCCTGAAAATAGGATTCCATAAGTTTTGAATTTTTACATTCTTTCTGAAGTTGTTCCTGCGAGGCTAACAGGTAAGTCTCCGCTAGTTCGGATTGCGAAAACTCCTGATTCTCTGCAGTTCTCCAGCCGTCTATCACAAGACTATCTTGTTCGTTGAAGTGGAAACCGATAGCAATTTCTCTCTCTCCCTCTCCCTGATCGCTACTCAGATCTTCGAGGTTCGAAAATTTGCGTCTGGCTCCTTCTTCTTTAATTCTTCTGGAGGACCCGACCCTTTTAAGTTAGGCGAGTCATTATATCGAGACGTGTTAACTTTTAGTCGACACTTTATTTTTCCTCGCGGAAATGTAGGAATGACACACTTCTGTTTCGTATTTGGACAGGTGATAGTCAATTCCGCGTCTCCGTTGGCAAATGTTTTTAGACTACTCTCCGTTAACACGTCGAACGGTCTGCCCATTAACAGCATGTACGGGGCTCGATCCTGAACATGTAACTGGAGGTATAAAGTCACTTCTCCAAATTTGAAGGGTACATTTCGAGCTATTCCTTCGGTTCTCCCTAGTCCTCCATGCGAATCTTGCATTTGTAGAGTGACATTAGGATCCCAAGTTAGGCCTAACTCTGTAGCTACTAGCCGGTCAACAGATAAAATCTGCGATCCCGAGTCTAATATTCCTTCAACTTCTTCTTCATGATTATTAACTTTTGCTGAGATAGACCGCAATCCCATGCTAGGTCCCGCAACAATAATCATATTTCGTCTTTCGTCTTTGTATGCATCATGAAATGCACCCTTTACCAGGGATGACAGGAAGACATCCCAATGTCCCAGGGATTTACAAGAAATCCTGGGCACTTTTAACAGCTCCTTAGGGTTCAGTGCTCCTTGTTCACCCAGATATGTACAAAATTCCTGCATGCTCTGAGGCGCTCTATAATGCTTTGGAATGCTTTGGGCTGCTTCAGACAATTGGAATCAAAAATGAAAATACAACTTCATTCAATATTTAACTTAATTTCTCAATCTAAGATTAGTCTTTGAACTGATGCACAGCACTGGAAATCTTTTTTCTTAAAATAATAATTAAAAAGGAAACGAAACATCCAATATAGTATAAAGTGATTTTCAGCAAGAGATGTCTCTGCTGAATGGCATAGTATGGAAATAGGACCACATCGTGCACACAGCAGAGCTTACCTTGTCGTGAACGCTTGATAATTTCCTCTATAAGCTGTGTCTGATGTTCCTGAATAGCGCCTCTGATTTTAGGTCAAACAAAAAGCGCATTAAAACACTCAACAACACGGAAAATCTTTCCGGCGTTCCTAGCGCTGCCCAGTCTATCTCGTAACCGGGAAATGCGACCGTGGCATGAAAACGTTGGGCATTCCGGAGAGAGTCCATAACCATCGTTACTACCTCTGACCGGAGCCGATTTTCGATGTTTTAGATGGCACGTTCGAGAGAGAGCCAGTTCATTTCTTGGGAAGCTGTGCCGGATGAGACGTCGTGGGTGACTTTGGTAACAGTTTGGATGGATTTAATTTTCAAGAGTGTTCAGGAACGTGCTGTCAGAGAGGTTTTTGGGAGGGATGAAGGAAATATTCGGCGAGCACCAGCTGCATTGGCGGCTAGCAGTATATTTCCAATTCAGCAACTTTCTTCTTTGTCAACGGAATACACGTTCCAAGCTCTTTTCCTAAGCTAGTTTCTCCCCCTCTCTGACCGACAAAAGCATCGAATCAAATACTGTAACGCACGCGCAAATTCTCCGACAAACTGACCACGACGATTATCATTACCATCTATACCAGCCCCGCCATTGACCATGAGTGTGGACGGTGTAGACGGAAGCAGTATGAGGGTGACCATGTTTGAGGCCGCAGTTAACGTGAAACCGGGCCAGAGAAGGTTATGAGAAATAGAGTTGCGGTCTGGATCTGAGGGCCGAAATTGACGTGAGTTGACGTTGGTCGGATGGTCCGTCGAATGATTCCGAATAGCCGACCTTTGTCGCTGAGCGCTGAGTATCGGTTAACCACGGTCTTTATGGTAAAGACCTCGAGTTGATGGACAACCAGATCAAATGACCAACCCCCAAATAGGGAAATCCGCCATAGGGAAATCCGCCAAAGATTCGCTCGAGGCTCAAAATGGGGTGGTCAATTGATTTGACGTCACTGTAGCGGAGATCGGGAAGTCACGTAATCTAGATGACCAGACCTAGATGACCAAGAACTTTATGTTCGTTCCTTTTCTCCATGCCTCCTCCAACAGCTTCCACGTCTGGCTTTCAGGTCTTGACGAATATGACATGATCTCGAACCACTGCTATGTTTCCTCTATTCCAGACACCTTTATCCCAGACACCTTCATTCCAGACACCTCCCCGAATAATCGCAAAACCAGAATACCTCTTCATCTTTGAGGTTCGCGGCCAGATCAAGGGCTGGTTCGAAATACCCAAGGATAGCTTGAAAAATATAAGTTTTTTTTCTATCATGCAGAATCTGGTGCTGCCACAGTTGCAGTCATTCGATCCCAGCTGTCAAGACCTGTCCGAATTGACTATCTACACCGACTTGTACAAGATCACTTTACACGCTTTCTTCACCCTTTATAATCAAAGGAAGGCTGGAAGCTATAAGGCTATTAACTTGGATGGGTCTTCGGCTTTCAAACTCGGACCTGAGGACGCTCTTCCTGATGTTACGCTTGTCGTTTTTCGGCCCCCAGGTGAGTGGCCTTGATTTGAAGTGCAAAGCTCTTCGTTCAACACCCAAATATCTACAGCCTCTACCCAAGTGAATTCGATTGCCGAGCCATTTTTCCGCATGGAGCCCAGTCTCGCCCTTCAACAGCCGGCCCTTAGCCCTTCCAGCAGTCCTCTTTATCCCTCCTTCATCAGAGTACGGTCGGGTAGCGGATTCTGCTACGATGATCTCGCCCTCAATCATGTCGAACATGTCCCCACCAACGATTTATCGCATCCACTTGTGCCCTCTCACGTTCAAGCCATTTGGAAGTCGTTGTCCAGGCCGCGGAACGTTACAAGCGAGGTGAGTAGTATTTAACATAGGTCGCTGCCCAACTCACGACCCGACAGCAACTGGACAAGCTCAAAACCAAACTGACCAAGCACAACGCGGGCCCCCAGGACTCGTTGGACGATCTTTTCACGGTCCTCCAAGCGCACGAGAGTCGGGATGTCGAGTTCACCCAAGAGCCAATCGTGGACTTGGAACTAGATCATTATGGCCATATCATCAAGTACAGTGGATTGCGCTCGCGCCGGGGCCCTTTTAGCGTAAAATTCAGCCTCGAGACATCATTGATGTACTTCTTCTTCGCAAATCTCATGATGTATATTGAGGAACATATGCCTGAGTACGACGTTGTAGAGTCAGTTAACACAACAACAACCTGATCAATTGTATTCGCTGACGCTTTATACAGGGCATACCAGACGATGCCGATCGCAAAACTGGTCATCGAAAAGCTCGATGAGGTGATGGATATTCTCAGATTCGCGCCCTACTATCCCAAAAGCGACATTGGGATCTGGTCTCGCGGTAGCATATGGCCCGGACTTCTTGCAGAATTCCACTCCGGAAATCTTTCAACAATTCAAGTCATACGTTCACCGGACCACATTCGCATGTTTCTTCAAGGGGCTTCTCTTGTCCGAATGATGAACATCGCCCAGCGCGACGCCCCCGGCGGGATGGGAGAGTCTTTGATAAAAACCTCTGTCCTTCCCTTGATCTATGTCACGAAGGACTGGTCTCGTGCCACCGTTTATCTCCTATTCGAAGTGGGCTTGAAGGTGACTTTTTCGCTTATTTTTTTCTATCGTATTGTCTAATTCAGCCGACAGGTTTACTATCTTCAGCGCACTTACAATATTGTCGCCTCTTTGTCCTCTAGACTTCGGTTTGCAAGAGATTTGTACAACATCCTTGACCATATCAAGAACAACACTCCTTCTGACGAATTAAAAGAAAAACTCCGGCTGCTTGAAAAGGTGCTACGCTCTGTCAAAACCGCAGCTAAACGAGTCGACACAGAAGAGGACAAAAAAAGGAAAAGCGCCAATGAGGAAAACAAAAGCGCGGATAAAGGTGCAAAGCAAGCACGTAACGATGCAAGTGGTGAAGATGTGGAGGAAGAGTGTCTGAATGAGGCGTTTAGGCTCGGGTATAACCTCAGGGTGAGTCAGCTCCTCTCGCCGCGAAACGTCTAGTTTACCTTTCTAGGTCGTATCTTCTGTTCTGCTCGTGGGTCAAGGCCCTAGAGGGAACAAAGTTGTAGCGAAAAGGGTCCAACCCGGTTCGGAGGAGCTCAAGATTCACCTGAAGCTGCAGTACCTTGAGGATTCCCACAAGTTCGTCCTTCCCATTATCCAGCGGTTCGATCTGCCTCTCGAAGGCCCCACCACATCCACATACCTTGTTTTCTCTCGCTGGATCCCCGTCACAGACATCCAGAAGCTTATGTTAAAGAGCTACGAAATTGTTGCAGCTTGTTCGGCGCTTGCCCGTGGCGTCGAATTTCTTCACAACAACCTCATCGCTCATCTTGACCTTAAACCAGATAATTTGATCCTTCAACGAAGCACCTCGGGTCGGATTCAGCTCAGGATAATCGATTTCAGCGTTTCGACCATGCTTTCTAACAAAGAAGAGAAACGAAGCGCGTTTCAAGGAACGATGGGTTTCATGGCTCCTGAAGTAGCCGAATGCGAGGCGGACCCAAGTCTTCTTTACTTGCCTCTCAAGGCCGACCTCTACTCGTGCGGTCGCGTTTTTCTCTTCTTTGCCTGGTGCATCACTAGCAAACACGAGTTCCACAAAGTGTTGGATTGGGGCAATAAACTTATCGCTCAAGCTCCTAATGCGAGGCCAGAGCTGGCCAACCTTCCCGATCTTCTTGTTGACTCCGTCGTGATGTATAACCTCCACGTCTCTCCAACCGCCAATCATAGTCTTGGTATGATACATCATTCCTTCGATACCAATAGCCATGGCTTGCTTGTCTCAATGCCTGCCTAAGTGCATAGTCATATCGCTCCGTTTTTTTTCGTTATTTGTACGGTTGTATATAGATACATAGCGCGGACATGTATGTACGCCTCGTTGTATATTGAAATATTAATGTTCATTGTACGCCGTTGTATATTGAAATGTTCATTGTACGCCGTTCATCAGTTTTCCCACATCCGTTGTTCTTGTTTCCATTCTCCCATGCCTTTAACGTACGTATGTTCTTTTTTAACCCAAAAGTTGAACCAAATTCATTGAATAATCAAGGATTAGATCCCCCACCAAACATCCCTGTTCTACCGTGGAATTTCCGCTCTTTGGAAGCGTCCGCAGCTGCTATGTTCACCACCTCCTACAGCTTACAAATATCATCGCCGACTGCCAAGTGTACCTACCATCTATCTCCATTCCCCGCTTGTTGACACTGGTCAACCTCTACCAATGTAACTTGATACTGGATCAACATTTTCAATCCTTATTCTTGGATCAACTTGACGGTCATCTTTACACTGACTTCGAGGTTCAGAGCAAGAGACTGAGGGAAATTTCTCGTCTCCTTTCTACCGCCTCGGCAATTCAGAAGAGGTTTATTATCTGCAGCAGGCATCACCAACGTAGACTTTCATCTGAGAATAAGGCACTCATGGCGTTTGGGAATCTCAGACTTTTGAACGAATGCATTGCCGTCAAAAAGATCAACATGGAGAATCATTATTCGAGGGTTCTTGACGCCCATCCCGAAAAGGCGGAAGAGATGTTGAGGAATCTTATGCATGATGTACGTCCCCTCTTTTCTTTGATTAGAAGCTCGACTCAAGTGGAGCAGGCGCGCAACAGCCCTTACCACCGCTGGAATAAGCTCCCCCACGTCACATTCTCCCACTTCAGTACCTTAGGTGTTGCTCGGTGGGTTGATGATGAAGTCATCAACCATTTCATCACCAAGTGGTGTAAGACTGGGACGACTCTAGGGCTCAGTACCTTTTTCGCTTGCAAACACCTTTTCCAACAAGTCACATGTATAAACGCCAAAAGCGGCGCCCTTACCCTCGAAGATCAGAGCCAAGTTCTGCGTTGGTGCCGAAAGGCTGTGGTGAGTGTTGGATAATGTGCTCGGGGACGTATATAACTTCTAATACATTGTAGCAAAACCTGTGCCTCCATCCATCTTGGGATGCAGTATTCATTCCAATCCACGAAGGCTCTTGTCACTGGTATTCCGCATGGATTGATTTTTCCCGCAAACGAATCGAAATCTACGATAGCCTCCGCGAGGTCTGTACAACCAATCGCCCCAAGCCTCTCCTTCTGCGCAAAAATACAAGCTTAATGTTGGTAAGAGTACCTATTACCTATTTCTACCTACTAGCCTCTAATGTATGGCGGCTAGGTGCTGATGTGGTTAACCGAGGTGCTCAGTCATATGAGAGGGGTCCCTGTCCGTTTGAGTAACAATCCTGGAACGGATTGGACGTTTGACTCCCACAGTGAGGTATGTTGTATGATTTGGGGGTATAGTCTGCCTGGGTCTCATTCAAATGAATTCAGGTTTATTTTCAACCCAACGCTTACGATTGTGGGGTGCATATTCTTTGGCATCTCCGACATATCATCGAATTCCGTCAGATTCGCAACAAGCGAGAACATCATTGCGAGGATCGATTCTCTTTCAGCGATAATATGGCCGGAAAGCGCTTGAGATTGGCTCAAGACATTCTTAGGGATTGCGAGTCGTAACCACATAAGACTAGCTCAGGTCGTCGTGTATTAGTGTTGTAAGCCAAATTATTGTATACACTACGTATCAAATAGCGAAAATTCGGTCTGTCATTTTTTTTACAGCTCCTCCAACTCTGAACTTGTGAACTTGTGGACCTTTGCGGATTATCCTGCTTGAGATTATATGAAGATTGTGGTGCGTTCCTCGTAGCTAATCAGAAGTTTTCATGACCATCTTTGTACTAGTTGCTTATTCTTTCTCAAATCCACCCGTCCTTCTGTTAAGCTCGCTTCTTCCAATGGATATCTCGTGCCCTGTATGCAACAAGACCTTCTCCCGACCTCAAGACCAACTCGCGCATCTGAATCTCACTCGGGACAAAGACCATAGGAGGCATGTCCACCATCAGAATCAAATACTCGATCGCCGTTTCGTTAGAGCATTAGAAACAGCTATTCAAGCCAAACGCAATGGCTCTCGACGCCGTGCCCGGAAACTCAGATCAACAAATGGTCGGGTTATAGGAGTGTCGAATGTGAATGCGAGGAAAATAGGACGGAATCAAGAGTTTTTCGCCGCTTCCGCCTCCGCCTCCTCCTTCCCCACCTTGCCCATGGATGTCGATATAGGAGTAGCTGTGCAGAAAGATACGGAACAGTTGGACGATGCCCTATTCGAGCAAACTTTGGATGAAATCTTCCGGAGACTAGGGAGTTCCGGGGATGATGAGTCAGGCGACTTTGTCTTTCTCCCAGACCCCGCTGCGGGAGCGGTCGACAACACCCTCGATTCGGGACCGCCCCTTTATCGGTCAAATCATTCTTTGGTGGAGGATGGAACACCCAGCATCTGCATATGGCATCCTACTGCCGGAAAGGTATTTGGGAGCCAACCTAACGTACATGAGCGCTGGCGGGAGCTTTTTTCCAAGCAAGGACCTGAAGGGGACAAGAGATACAAGCCGTTTGTTTCTAGGTTGGAATGGGAAATGGCGCGCTGGACAGTAATGGAGAAGGTGTCTCAAAAGTCGTTTGACCGTCTGCTTCAGATCCCAAATGTAAGACGACTGTTTTTTTTTGTAATACTTGGACTGACGTTTTTTCCAGATGAAAGAAAATCTTGGTCTAAATATCGGTGGTGTACGATCCATGTTGAAAAAGGTCGACGAAATACCTGACCGGTGTGGCCCTTGGTACACCAAAAAATTGACCTTCAAAGACCGACCTAACGAACACTTCGTTGTCCACCATAGGAATCCTCTCAGTGCTATCAAAGCCCTATGGGGCGATCCGGCTCTTGCCACCAGTCTGGTATACAAACCATCTAAGCTGTTCCAGGCTGACTCTGATCAAACAGAGGGAAATCGT
Source organism: Collybiopsis confluens (assembly GCA_013368555.1). Classification (NCBI taxonomy): domain Eukaryota; kingdom Fungi; phylum Basidiomycota; class Agaricomycetes; order Agaricales; family Omphalotaceae; genus Collybiopsis; species Collybiopsis confluens. The sequence goes on from JAACJN010000429.1 coordinate 20,942, forward strand.
ATCTATAACGAAATGTGGACCGCGGGCTTTTGGAATGCAGCACAGGTAGGTCATAAATTTGGATTTTCAAGAACGAACATCTCATGGAGGTTTTACAGCAGCTGATTCCTGAAGGAGGTACTGTTGCTCCTGTAATTCTTGCGTCAGATAAAACCCAACTGACGCAGTTTACGGGAAATAAGAATGCTTATCCTGTCTACCTCACCATTGGAAATATCCCAAAAAGTCTGCGACGCAAGCCAGGATCCCGAGCCTGTACTCTGATAGCGTATTTGTTTGCAGACAAGCTCGACAAGGTTGGGTTGAATGACACATCCCTCAAATTGCGGAATTACGAACTCTTTCACCGATCCATGTCTGTCATATTGGAGCCTTTGAAGACTGCTGGTCATCCTTCCGGACCAGGAATCCAGATGGTGGGCAGTGATGGCGCAGTTCGTCGAGTCTATCCGTTGCTCGCTGCATACATTGCTGACTATCCAGAACAATGCCTGGTTACGTGCACGAAATATGGGACCTGTCCGAAATGCCAATGTCCCGCTCAGAAATTGGACATCACCACAGTCAGTGCACCTCGAACTCAAGAATGGACTGGTGGAGTCATTCAACAAGCTCGGACTCTTTTTCAGGGTCGAGGTCGTGCCATTCATGCTTGCGCTATGGAAAGCGAGGTAGCTGGGGGAGACTATGAGCCCTTTTGGGTGGGCTTCCCTTTGATGGATATACACCAGTGTATTACACCAGACATTCTTCACCAATTGTATCAGGGTGTGTTCAAACACTTAGTGGGATGGGTTCAGAAAATTGTCGGAGAGAAAGAGCTTGATGAACGTATCCGTGCCCTTCCGCTTACTGATGGCGTTCGTCATTTTGCAAAAGGTATTTCTGGCCTGGCTCAGTTGTCCGGCACTGAACATAGGCACATCGCTCGATTTCTGTTGGCATGTCTAATAGGAAAAATCGATGACCGGGGTGTAGTGGCCTGCAGAGGCATCCTACACTTCATTCACCTCGCCCAGTACCCCTCCCATGATGGCAATACACTCAGGTATATGCAAGAAGCACTTAATACCTGGCACCAGAGTAGGGAGTTCTTTGTCACAGCTGGAGCTCGAACGCACTTCAAGATTCCGAAACTTCATTCACTTCTTCATTACGCCGACTCTATCCGCTGGTTGGGAACAACTGATAACTACAACACCGAGGCTTTTGAACGCCTCCACATTGATGCTGCAAAGGAGGGTTGGCGGTCCAGTAATAAACGGGACTACTTCCCTCAGATGGTACAGTTCCTTTCTCGAAAAGAGAAAATATCTTCTTTTGATTTCTATCAATCCTCCGAGAACCTGAACTCACACATTTGTAACGATTTCAAGACGGCTGGGGGTGAGAATCCCATGGACCCCAACAATTCAGACGATTCAGACGATCCGGACGACAAGGACATAGTCATCGGAATAACGAAATCACGTCCGGATCAAGTGGTAGAATCAACAATGATCCGCCTAGCAAAGCAGCCTCACGAACCACGAAAAAAACTGTCTCATATCCTCGTTTCCCATTGCGCTCCCGGGTTCATCACACAGCTGAAGCTGTTTCTACGATCCCTTCTTCCCGGAAACCAGGTGGGCAACAAAAATAACGCCCTTCAATCGCCGCTCCCATTTAGCGTCGTTGAAGTTTGGCATCACTTCAAACTTACACCGTTGAAAATCCTGGATGAACCAGAGAGAGCGATTCTGAGGGCTACCCCATTCTCCAGGAACAACTCAAACCCTCGATACGACACGGTATTAGTACTTGATAGCGACGAGGCAGAGTCTACAGCGGTTGCAGGTAAGATAACACATTCTGTTAGCCATAGTCAATGTTCAAGTTTTTCAGGGTGCCGTGCAGCTCGAGTCCGAGTCATATTCCGCCTTCCCCAAGTGGTGAAACGACATGGATTTCCCATTTCCGCCCCTCGTTTCTGGCCTTCAGAACCCCTCGCCTATGTCACCTGGTTTACCCGTTTTGAAGGAGCACCGAACAAGGTGACGGGCATGTACCGCGTAGAACCTGCTCGTGCCTCAAACGGTGAAGCTCAAGGTGCCATTATTCCTCTGTCTGATGTTAGGCAGCATTGTATGCTTGCCCCTAGCCGAAGGGAGTGGGAGAGGGGTTGGACATCTCATAACATCCTTGATGAATGTCCATCCTTCTTCGTGAATAACTTACAGTCCAAATATACTTATCAGACTATATATTAGAGTTTTGTCCTTCGTTATACTAATGTTATTTGACCGTCTACTTTTAATATTCCGGGGTGAAGATATCATCAGACAATGGCTGCCTATCCCTTTCCTCCTCTGTCGCTAATGAGTATCCGTTCCTCCTCCTTGCATCCAACTAAAGCCTTCATGTTATGAAAGTAGTGACAGCGAAATTCCGGTCAGAGGCGAGAAAAATAGTCATGTGACTGTGACCTGATTTCTTCGATACCGACTTCTTTCGCACATATCTACTTGCCCTCTTACCGCCAGTTATAGGTGCTGGGCCGTCGGAAATACAAGACGGATTATTCCAGCTAAAGGATTTTGACGAACGCGTGACGGCTTTTGCTGGTGCTGTCTGTCGTCAAAGCAAAGGTGTTGATAACTCCATCTCTCTCATGTTCTCTGCGCTCTAATCAAACGCAGTCCGACTTTCGAGTCGACTAACTCAGCTCCACATACTCCAGTTCGGCGGCGAGGAAACACCCTACGAGATTCTCCATGTCGTCGTCTCCAACGTAGTTTGATACTTTTGTCGGTCAGAGAGGGGGAGAAACTAGCTCTGGCCCAGGAAAAAAGCGATGTTTTGTGGGGTAGGTTTCCCTGTTTTCTCTTTGGTGGGATCTGACCTTTTTCTTACGTTCAGCTGGGGCAAATCTTGTAGGCGCGGATCTGTACGTCAAACTACAAGAATACTTTTTAGAACGTCTGAAGCCCATGAAGGAGGTGAGCCCTGACAAGCCTATCTCAGAAATGCACTCAAGTATCTACCTATTCCCCACAGAAAACGGCTAATCTACAGGACGAAGATTTACCCCGATATTACGCTCCCGAGTGGAATCAAAACACCACCTGGAGCCGACTTTTTCCACCGTCTCTTCACAAACTTGAATTGATACTGGGTCAAACGGGAGAGAGATGAGGGGGAAAAGAATGATAATTGAGTTCATACGGTATGTCGCCTGCTGGCCCGTTTTCCCTGAAAAAAACATCTGACTCTCATCTTAAACCCCCAGCTCCTTTGCGCAATGGAACAGTATTTCTTTTTCCCCATAAAAAAAGACCATGCCCTGCTCGCAGGAGCTCTCTTCCGTCTTATCGAACGCCAGAAAATCGGGGAAGTCATGGCTGGTCAAAAAGTCATCTTCCACCTGCACAAAAATCACTCGGTAGCCGACGTCCGCGGTGATGCCTTTCTGGTGACACCAACTCCCGGATCCACATCATGTCCTTCATATCCCTACCCTCCCATATCTCCAAATCTCTCCCATTCAAAAAACTGAGAACGGCCGATAATGGACCCCCGAATCCACAGCGACGACGACGCCGTACCGCATATAGGATTCAGCGTCTGGAATACGAGGAATCAGGATGATCCAACAGCTGCTTACCCTCGTCGTCCCTTTTCATAAACCATGTGTACTGCAGTGCCTTTTCCTCCTCCGACTCCTACGACGTCAGGGCTCCCTCCATATGTTTATTCAACGACAGTGTACGAACCACCCTCACCTGTAATGGGTTTTTCTATCTGAATACCCTCAGTTTTTGGACCGCTCTGCGAAGGAACGATAAGAGTCAGCGTTGCCCGGCGACGACAAAAGGTCTGCTGCGGGGCACTGCGACCAACTTCAAAATCTGCTTGGGACGCCCAGGCTTCGGGAGCGCATAGTAAATGGTATGTTCTTCGAATATTTTTTAGTCTTCTATTCATCTGATTCCTGGATGGATGATCCATGTATTTTTAGGCCATCAGCATGCGCAGCATCGTCAGCAAAACGACCTCTCTCATTCCTATGTTCCTCCTGAAAAGCAACCCTCCTCCTGCTCAACCGGCCAGTCATCTTCTGGCTTTACGTATTCCGCCCCGAATTGTTTCCTCGTTTTAAAGACTTTCTATGGGATTCAGAACTGAAGTAACATACGGAATGGGTTTTCGTTTCGGATCCTCTGTCTATTCGTTCGGAAATAGTCGGGGGTGCCTTCATAATCGGCTGACGAAGAAGACGGTACATTGAAAGCAGTTTGATCGACCAGGTAAGCCGATGTGAATTGTTCTTTATATTTCGTGGTCTGACAGTGTACAAAGACTGAAAAACCCTCCGTTGGATGGCATCACATAACGCCGGACCTACCGACATCTTTTTTGCCATGAAATTCAAACCTTTCCGGCGTCTGCGCACGAGCTAAATCATGCAATCGTACCAGCAGTGGACGGAACTCTCAAGCCAACAAATCTACGCGCCATGTACAGGTCCTTTCTGTATCATCTTCCTGTTCAGCGCTCCTTCCACCATCCATGTACAGCAACCTTTACAACCTTTGCACCGTAATCCCTTTGACGCCGTTACGTAACCTTTGACACTTCCACTGCCGTCTTCTCAAGACCGAGACCTGGCCTCTTGTATTCACAGACGAGCAAGGGAATAGGTTCATTCTCGTTGTGAGTGGTGGCCGGAGGTCTCAAGTCGAAAAACGAATCAAGAAACGAGGTGAATGTGGATTGTAATACAATAAGGTGATTTTTTTTGGTTTCTTTCGCGTAGATCAATATCGCATTGACCGTCTGTCCATTTTTCTTCTTCTTACAGCGTTTGTTACCGACTCCTGATGACTCGTTGGACAAAGTGCTGGATGTGGTGGTGGATGGAGCGTCGGCAAAGGAACCACATTCATCCTTCCATGTTTGTCAACGCCCATTTCCGGAAGACAATGACGATCAATCAGCAGGGTACCAACATCCATTGCCGTACGTTACTTTATGAACGATGAACCAAGTTGGTAATTTTTTTTTCGTAGGGCAAAACCAAATATCCTTATTGTATACCTCTCAAGATGTTCATACGCTACCGACGCGTTTTTGCCTCTCCTACAAGACGTCCAAGGAGTGATTGATTTTTCGAACCTTGAAGGATATAGTGTGGGTTCGCTGGAGGGCTGGATAAGAGGGCTGTCGGTGCAATGTGTTCGAAAGGTCAAGTTTTCTGTTTGGGAAAAGTCTACGGTGGAAGATACGCAGCGCGCAGTGGGTATTCGACTTCGGGGTATACTACTCGCTAGCATTGTAGCTGTAGTTGCCGTATAGATCACGTGTTATTCGAACATCCATCGTTTCGTTTGCCAACACAGCCAACACAACACTGATATCCACTGCAATTTGAGCTCACAGAGACCGCAAAAACCGCGTGAGTTTTCTTCTTTTTTTTTTCAGAACGTTTCCGTGGTGCTAGATTTACGTTTACGTTCTCAGTTGCTTTCATGAAAGGTAAACGGAAGGACACTAGGTCGAGCACCTCAAGCGACACTTCTGCGGCGTCCAAACGCTTACGTTTGGAAGCCAATATGGCTCTTAACTCAGTGCTACCAACCAACGGTATTACTACGAGGTCTAGAGCACGGAAACCCGCATTAATAGAAGACAAGACGCCTCCCGAGATGCCCCAAACCTTGAAACAGGCCAAGAAAACAATCAAAACCGGTCCAAAAGTCCCGTCTGAGCAGGCAACCATCGAGCGAAAACCTCCCAAAGCTCTGAAGCCAACACCAAAGCCTTCTTTGTCCGTCGGCGGCCAAACCCAAGATTTTTTCAAGACTCTTGACAGTATGTATATTTTGCTGGTATCCGACTATACACTCACAGCCGATTACAGTCGTTGAAGGTTGCTGATCATTCAACCATATTTATACGGTACTCATTGTTTTTGTGTTCCTTTTAGGGGTGCTATGGAGGCAAATACCATGGAGCGTAACTTTATCAAGGCAAATGGTGGGCCAAACACGTTGGTCCTCTCTACGGCACCTGGAAGCAATGACGGCAAACCTGGCAACCAATCCAGCTCTTTGTGGGACACTTTAGGCAAAGGTCTGCATGATGGTGAAGGTGCCGGTGACGCTGAAGATCAGGATTGGGATGATGGGGAACTAGTCAACACCAAGATGCGACGTCAGTGGGAGCTTGAGGTTGAGCCGGATATGGGTACTATGGGTGATGAAATAGCTGAGGAGGAAGGCGAAGATGAAGTGGATGAAGTGGATGAGGATGATCATGTATGTCATAAGTTTGACGCTGCGCTATTCTCATGCTTCTTATAGATGAACATCGAGGATATCACCAGGCAGGTAAAGAGGGGTAAAAATCACCGGGGGTTCAAGACCGAGAAGCCTGTTAAGGACGACTTTGAGTCTCCCGAGCTTGCCCTTTTCGCCAAACGCTGTGCGCGAATGGCCACTTGCGTCGTTGATATGTTTCCGACAGAAAAATTATTTGCTTGGCAGACATTTTCGATGGAGTACAACAAGCTTCTGGACGCTGGTGGGGGGGAAGAGATGCTGTCCTGTCTCACAACTGTGGTCAATAACATCAAAGTAAAGAAAGCTTTTGTGAAATTTGTGAGTGTTCATTTCATTGATTGTACGACTACTTTTACCGACTACCTACTATATCCTTTTACAAACTAGATGAATTTCGGACCTTCTGCTATCCGAGGTCAATTTTTTCAGCTCGTGCAAATACAAACTACGCAATACTTCAACATTCCTGGATGGCCTCAAAGAAGCAGTGCCGAAATTGTTGAGTACTTGGACTATGCTTGATTGTATCTGCTTAGAACCTTCTACTCTTGCAGAGTGCTGATGTGAATTGGCTTATATCAACAAATGCTTATCATCACAATGAAATCAGAATTCAGGTATTGTCGCAATGATTCTTTGTTCCTAATCACTTTATTCTTATTCATGCGAGGCAGGATTCTAGTTTCAACAAACTTGGTCCTTTTCAAAATCCTTTGCTTGGTATTATTCTAAGGGGATATTTTTTTGAAAATGAAGTATCACAAGACCAAATGTTGAAAGAGCACTTGACAGAAATTCGGCGAATTCCAATGCGTTTAATTGCATTTGTTACTGTTTTAGTAAGTGGTCAAATTCAAATGGGTATTATATGCTCTCATTCTTGCCTGTAGATTAGCCATGCTTTGCATGAGTATTCCTCTGGGACTAGAAAGAAGGCAAATCTTACTGTAACCAATCTACGTGATAAGTCTGTCTGTG
>JAACJN010000430.1:0-28116 GCA_013368555.1 Collybiopsis confluens
TTTTTTTTCCCGTTACTAGGACAGTTGCTCTTTTTTGAGTCGTATGTCGTATGTTTATCGGCGATGAACTGATTCACTTGTTACGGCGAGGTTCCTATTGCGTTGTACCCCTCGTTCTCTGTTCTTAGTTTGTGGTACGTTTATCGGCGACAGTCTGGTTTATCTTTCTTTCTTCAATGACAGGATAGGACCCAAACGTTCTAACAGCGACCCTTTTGGATCTTGATGCTGCTTTCGGTAGCTTAAAGGAAACGCTGATGATCTAAGGGGTTCGCTACGGTCCTAGTGATCTTGTCTGGATCCGATGAGCAATCTTGGAGCATGAGAAGGAGGGAGAGCAATGAATTTGTATTGCTCATCTCACTTCAAGCCAACTTTAATGATCTGGGTGCTGTGGGCATTGTGACACAATCCGACCCTCCTGTTCGTTCTCAGCAACTTTCGTCTAGTACCTCCACCAAAGTTCGGAAGACCCAGAAACAGGCTGACAAAAAATTCGTTCGTTATCATACCTATCTCAAGCCGATCGGATTGACTCACGAGTATCTTTTCAGACTGGATACTGAATGATCATATCTAAGAGCCACATTCCTATATGTACATCTACGTGCTCGGCCAATGTATCCTGGCAATGATTGACTTCCCGTAGCGATCTTCTATTCCTAAGCCGTCGATTTAATTGGTCCTATTAGTAAGTTGGCCGAGCATCGGCTTGGCCAGAAAGCCTGACAGTTACGAACCTAACAGCTTTTTTACAAATACGGGAAGCAATATTTGCAACATTGAGGGTGTCACTGGCGACGACATTGTAACTACACTAGACAAACACTGGACTAGACAAACACTGGACTAGACAAACACTGGACTAGACAAACACTGGACTAGCCAAACACTATAAGTAAGGGGTCGTTCTCAGACTGGACTCGATTGATTCCCATACTCTGGGTAACTTCGGCCCGACTTTTTCCGCCATTCGTTTATACACAGCACCTGAACTTCCTTATCAACGAGTCCGTCATCCGATGTCAAAACCCGCTCCGCATAAAAAAGAGCGACCCACCCTCACCGGCAGCGTCAGAGGAGACATCCTCTTCCTGTCTTCTCTGCTCCACCGCAAACAGGCCATCGGCCAGCCCGCCGGTCCTAAAGAAAGAACCAGTGAAGGTCGCAACGACGCCGACAACGACGACAACAACGACGAAACACCTGAAATTGAAAGGTCGCTTCTAGCCTATGTTTGCAACATTCTGATCCTAGGCGGTCAAGATAGCCCTCTTGCGCACGATGTTCATGCGGTTTGCGGCCGCATAGAGTCCCAAGTAATCGAATGCCTGGTCTTCTCGAAAAACACCCCAGTTTTGACATCTACTTCATCCGTTCCTGCCTCGGAAGAACCCCAACACGGAACACTCAAACAAATTGAGGACGTAGAAAACGCAGAGCGTGGGCGTCTGCTTCTTGATCATTGGGGGGACAAGGAAAAATCGGAGTATTGGTATGGTCTTGTTTGTGAATTCTATGTGCGCATCCCTAATTGACGCATACAGGCAAGAAAGCTACACTCTTGAGGAGCATCTCAGGGATGTATTCCAGGCGCTGTCCCATGTTGCTGTCACACAGGAGTGCGAAGAAGCAGCCTGGGAGTTTGTGTATTTGATTCATCGCAGGGCCTTCCGAAAAATCAGTGCCCGCATTCAAGAAGTTTACTCCCGTTACAGATCGTCGTCACCATTTGATCAACTGGCACAAGTGGTGATAGCAGAGACATTCCCATCGATTTCGACACCTTACAAAAGCAACGTCAAGTTGCAAAAAGGCGATCTCCAGATTTTGAATAGGTTTAAATTTCCTGGGTTCAATGGTAACTTGGAGCTCGGTGATCTTCCTCCTGGTGAATATACCCTCTGTGTAAAGCTCGCAGAATATAGGGGAATGGTTGAAGGGGTTCGGGACGCTTCTACATTTTTTGCAAACAATCTATCCGCTTCCTGCTGATGTGAAAAAGCTCCCTGGCGGTTCGAAGTGGGATCCGCCTGAACCGAGGAAGGTTGGCACTCTAGTGTCTTGTTTGCTATGCCTTATCAGATTAAAACCTGCCTTGACGTTTATCCTAAATGTTGACGGGATGGAGAACGCCCTTAATGAAATTGGTATGCTCTTAAAGGTCAATTTTTGTTGAGTCCCACTGAATGTCTTGTATTTTAGAGTCACCCTCGAAGCTGGACACCGGAGGCGGAGATAAATATCTTCAGCAACTCCAAATCCCCGCGGATTTGAAGATCAAGCTCCGATTCCCGACTGAAAGACACGATTTCAACAATCTACTCTTGGGTGACGGCGATGGGGAAGACGGTACAGTTGACATCGCGGATTGTGACGCAGAAGATCCGGTAGAGGATTTGACCGAAGAAGACGAAGGAGAAGACGCTGACTATCCCGGTAAGAGTGATCAAATCATGATCATATACCTCTGACGTCAATGGTAGATGACACTCAAACCCCCGCTACTCGCCTTCTGAAATCGGTTTATGCCATCACTTCTTGGATGCAGGCAGCGGACGCTCTCAGTACTCGCGCCAGAACATTGATTGGGAAAGAATTCAAGGTTCAAATGTACTGCTGTCCCCCTGTTCCACCGGTCAAAGCCGATGGCTTGCTGAAACAGAGGATCTTACATTGCTTTCCGGATTTAAAACCCCAGGACTCTAAAAAGCTCCCGAATGCTGGAATTGGTAAGATCTTGAGCCGCTTCAACAACGCTACGATACACGCAGAAGCTGCTCTCATGGGCTGGATAATGAAGGATCATCATGTAAGTGATACCAAGTTGTTGGGTTAGTTGTGATTGGCTGTACTCATGTTTCACAGGCTCTCTGGAATGCTCAAACTGCAGATGTTCCCATTGCAGTCAGCAAAAAGTGCTGCTTTCTCTGCTGGTTACTGCACCGTTTGCTCAACGCCGAACGCGAGACCAAGTTCATTCTTTCGAGTACCCACCATCAGATTTTCGCCTGGGTTCCCCCTTCCGGCACTCCACTCCCCATCTTAATCCAGCTTCGCGAGGCGTTGCTGAAAGTGGCCCAACAGTATTCCTCAGCTCACTCCGCGCAAAGCTCTGCGGAATCAGCGATTTTGGATCGGTTTCACGCATCCACATCGAAAAAATTGGATAGGGATGCAGCGCTTGCAGCGGATTTGAAGGACTTTGAGGACTAGCGCAGTTAATCGTGTATTTTTTTTGGTACCATTGTCTAGTGATAATGTCTAGTGGGATGTCCAATGATCACTAGACTAACCCTTTTCGGAATTTTTTGGCGCCCGCACGGTCCAACCGGCAGCCCAAAGCGTGGGAACACTTTCCTTCTTGCCTTACTCCCACTTGGACGTGGTTCGAATGGTTCGAATATCCATGAACGTGGACATCGTCAGCTTCTCCCTTTAGATACAAGAATCATGAATGCGCAAGTTTTCATTTTGTCTCAGTTTCGGTCTACACGAGATGCAGAGCGACTTTGGTTGATGAATGTCTGCGGATGGAAACAGCAGCATTCCCTAAATGCGAAGCTAGACTCTTTTAATCATCTCATGGAAGATTTCGCTCCAAAGTGCGCCTACTACTCTCCTGTCTTTGGACGTCTGACGTCTGCAATGAGATTGGTGAAGAATACGATCTCTTGTATCAAATAATGACGAAGTACGAATTTTGGTCCACATCTAGTCCAGTGCGTGTGCTCAATGGAGTCTCATTTATAGTGATTGCAAGCTCAAGCTAAGGGCTGTCAGGTGTAAAGAATGCGTGAGTACTTGAACCCGATCAACGCGTCTGTCTCCCAAACTTAAACCATTGTTGTTTCCTGTATTATTGCCATCTAATTTACGACGTTCTTCTAGACTTCCCGCTCTCTTAACTTGAGAGTTTGTGGCACTTCTCTTCCGAGCAAGCCGTCGAAAGTAACTTGGAGCAAAATTTGAGCCGAAGCTATCGAGCTTCGAAGCAATGCTTATCCAGAGGTACTAGGTTGATTGGTAGACCTGCTCTAGCTCTCTACTTGAGAATCTCAGCTCTGGATAGGAAACGAACCTCTTATCGGAATCCATTCTCTCAGTAACGCTCTCGGAGTTGAAATTTTGGTTAAAGTCGCCAGATGACTGAAGAGAAAATCAAACTTGAAGCCTTACTACATGCGCTTGGTGAGGACGTGGAATGAGTTCGAACCGCAAGTATTGTTGACAAAAAGCAGGTGAGTCCGCTCATACTTGTTTAATGTATCGAGTAAATTTCCTGCAGTCTACAAACCGTGGCCCATGAATAAACTCGGGAACTTTCCGACTGGATAAGCCCCAACAACCGATTCGATCGTAATACATATCTCTGTTTCGCGAACGAGTCATAGCTAATCAATCCGAGTCAGATACTGGGAATGTATTCAATGGCGTATATAAAAGAGTTCAACGTATGCTCGGCTTTCACTACTTTTCCGTCTTCCTCTATGAATACCAGAGCCAAACGAGCCTCCAACAACCCGTCTGCTCAACTAGCTAAAAAGACCAAATTGGATCCTGGAAGCATCCTCACCGCGTTCACGGCTAATACTAACGGAGGTCGAAAGCGTCCAGTGTCAACATCTACTGCACAATCCAAGGACAATAACAAGAACGATGGAACGCGCAAAAGTCGGCCTTCTTTTTTGATTACCTTTCCTCATTCGTCATTGTATTTTCAGCCCGAGGGTCCAAACCAAAAACTGTAGTACCAAATTTGAAGGCTGCGTACATGAACACACTCAGCCGGTTCGCTTCCCAAAGTGAAGACCTAAGTCACAAGAAAACTCCTGGATTGTCCAACAAAGGTCCTCTTTTCGTGTTTGCTATTACGTCTATTCATATTTTCTTTTAAAGCAGAAAACGAAAAGGATAATATCGGCAAAAACACCAAAGGTAATGCACTGTCAATATCCCTGACTGTCCGTGCTCTCATGATCCCTTTGACTCGGTAGAGAAAGAAAACGGTATGATATCACTGACACCTCAGCGCGGATTTAGTTTGATAGGTGATTTCGGGGAAATAGGCGTCGACCCCGAGAATACAGACCAGGAGGCAGTACTGGACAATGTAGAAAAGGAGTTCCTCCAAGACCTTGGTCCTCAAGCAGAAGGGACGAACAACTCTCCTACTCCGCTCCATGATGATAGCATTGATGAGGACAATGAGGAAGATGATAGCGAGGTCTGTGCCCATTCGTTCCTGTGTCCACTGTCTCACTAGCCAAATGCTAGCTTGTTATAGATGATATCACTCCTGGCAGTCAGGGGAGCTCGAACCCTCGAGGACATGCAGGAGTCAAGATTCTGGTCTCAGATTTTGCTGATCGGAAGCTAGCTATCTTCGCCAAACGATGCACCCGCATGGCCACTTGCATAGTCAGCATGTGCCCGGAAGATCCTCTTTTCTCTTGGCCGATTTTTGGTGAAGAGATGGAGCGGCTGGGAAGTGAGGGTAGAGCCCATCGCTTTCTTGAGTCTTTAGTTGTCATAAATGAAGACCCTGACATTCGTGATCAACTTCTGCGGTTTGTAGGTGCATTCAGCTGATCATCCTCCGCTGGAAAGACTTTCTCGTCATTGATTATCAGATGAACTACGGCACTTCTGCGGTTCGGCTTGATCTGGGAAGGGAGGCCCGCTGATGCGATTGTTTTGCGTACATGCGTGAAATCATCCAAAGTACGACTTTCCAAGTTAGGAAAGTATACTTGAGAGCTGAGACGAGCCCTAGTCGTCAGTTAACAAGTTAGGCAACTATGTGTGCGATTACTCGAGGGTTGGACCATGCGTCCTAACTCTGTTTACCTTGGTCGATGGTAAACCATACACATCTTCATATAGATGGCTTATGAGAACTTGGTCCTAACTCTCGGAAGTTAGCAGACTCACCCATAACCCGCCAAGGGTCTCATATATAAGCTAGTTACTGGCTTCGTATCAAGGGATCGAAGACCTGCGAGGCTATTTGACACGTGGCACTTATTCCAGTGGCTCTTATCGAGTTCTAACTTGGTTTCACCCGAAATACTATTCGATGATACTGAGTACTCGTACCAGATGGAACGAAAAGTCAAAGAAATGAAATGATATGATATGCTTAAGTGTTGATACATGCGACATACATGAAAAGATATGCAACGAGAAGCTAGAACACATCAGACCTCAACGAGGGAATTGTTGGAAGTACCTTTAAGTACGTTGGGAGAGTTAGGCCGTAATCCACAAGGACCGGTACCGACATTCCGATGCCAGCTCAGTTATGACTCAAGCTATACTGCGGAACTAGAGACCGGAGTGTGGCTAAATGATGAAGGAATTATCAGGACGCTCTAACTCTGCTCTGGACAAGTTAGCCGATCCGTTTACCCATCCGATTCGTCGGACCTCTTACTCGAAATGGAAGGATCCTACGAAAACCAGTTAGGAAGGACTATCCAGGTGGTCGGTTTACATGGAATTGGAAGTGGAGTCGACGTTTCAACATTTTCTTGAATATTATTTTGGGTTTGAGGATTTTAGTATTATTTATTATTTTACAGTATATATACTCCGCACGTATGTATCCTAACTTTAGATTACCCAGTGCGGATCTCACCATACATTATATTTTGCTCAGTATCTGCCGGAGTGGGCGTCTGAGAAGTGCAAACCAGCGAGAAAACTCCTGTGTAGCCAATAAAAGAAAAGAAAAGAAAAGATACGAAATTTGCCCGGTCAAGGTTGTGGTGAACTAGACTGTGTATATACCAAAGTTGGAAAGTCGAGGTCGATTGCCCTAGCTCCCTCGCATTGTGTTAGTCCGGTTCAGGTTGTGGTGAACTAAACCGAGTATATACCAAAGTTGGAAAGTCGAGGTCGATTGCCCTAGCTCCCTCGCATTGTGTTAGTCCGGTTCAGGTTGTGGTGAACTAAACCGAGTATATACCAAAGTTGTCCTATCTTCGTTGGGAAGTTGAGCCCTTGCCCCCCTTCGTCGATCTATCCAAAGTCCATACGAGGAAGTTGAGCCCTAGCCCCTTCGTCACTGGCAAAAGTCCGTTTCGAGTTTGGTTTGAGTTAGGAAGGCCAGTGTGCCCCTACTTTGACTGAAAGCGATCCAAAGTTATACCAAAACCTAGTTAGGCTACACCGTAGTCGAACGCCGAAGCAGTTGAGCCCTAGCTCCTGTGGATAAAGAAAGATAAAAGTGATAGATTCTTGCGGAACCCGCGTAACCTTTGACAAGCACACTCGCACCTTTATAAATTTGATAAGGCGGAACCCGTCCTAACTTACCTAAACACGTTTTTGGGTTTAGTTTTGGTTTTGGGTTGTGGTAGTTGTGATCCCACGCACTGCGCGTTACCGCATTCGAGCAAGCCAGTTTTTCCAGATTCCAGGCTCGCTTACCCAGAATGAAATTGTTGAGAGAATTCAGTAATATATCCTTTTTGTTACTGACCATCTGTAACTAGGTAGCTTCTGTTCAGTGGCTGCTTAGGGATCGCAAATTCCATCATGGAAAGTTGGACTTAGAGGTATGTCATCGATATGCTTGCTGCAAGTATTCAGTCCAGCAGCGTTAATCATGTGATAGAAACGAACCACAAATGGCCTTCCTTTCCGATCACCCTTGTTAGGCATGTTGCTCAAGGGGTATTTCATTGACGGAAAGCCTAAACAAGACAATCTTTTGATTGCAAGACTCCACCGCGATCAATGTATTCCAATCCCTCTGATCGCCATGATAACTGTTCTTGTTTGTTTGAGCTTTACAGTTGTGTTTATTTACTGTGCTCATTGTTGCTCCCAGATTGGCCATGCTCTCCAGGAATTTTCGTCTGGATTCAGAGTTCAGAATTCATTATCCAATAGCAATGTTGGCAGCCAGTGAGCTGTCCTACTATCTAAAGTTTACAGTTTACTTGGGGCTGATTGATCAACAGTTTTCGATCCGTTCTATCTACACTCTTAATGTTACAAGAGAGAGCACCTGCCTACATGGACGCTCTGCAGACTGATCTCTACTTGGAAATGATGTAAGTTTTTCTCCATCTGAATTTTGTACACCGCTCACGCTCTCGTCAGAACTCTCGGCCCTGAAATTGTTCCGCCTCAAGTCTATGATTATGAAGCTTTGAACACTGGTGTAATGCAAAGGAGTCAGTTGGAAGACCAACGACAGGCTGGTGGTAGCAATATAGATGCGCAGGAAGGAGGTGGTGATATTGAAGACTGAGGGGCTCTTTTGCTATATCATTTTAATATTTGTGTTCAGTTGAAATAGACCGTTTTTCATATGAGATTCTCCATGGCTGATTTTGGTCCTTATCAGACTTGCTGTCCCATTTTTGGAAGTTCTGAGAGATGTATTCTATTGTGAATGATTAATCTCTGGTCACCATAGATGAATCCAGGATAAATACTTCGTGACTCTGAATATATTCCACAACCCTCATGGGCATCTCAAGGTCTTTAAAAGATGTTATAGTAAAAGAATGTTTATCCTGAAACAGCATAAGAACATTTCTTGCAGTTTAAAGATAATATTTTGTGACTCTAAAGGTGTTTTGCAACAAGTCATTTGTATTATGAGAGCAATTTGATTTTCCATCAATGATTTGTATATTTACTTAAAAGTATACCGGACAAATTATACCAAGCATAAGCAATTCTGCTACATATATGTGTGATATTGAGGGTGTTCTGTATTTGCCTTCACCAATATCAGTGTTTGTCACAATGCCCTCAGTAATCCTGACATTGCCTGATGTCATTCAAGTTAATCTACAACCTTCATGATTGTCTTGAGGCCTAGACAAGTGCCATAGATAATTCTAGTATCAATACTTTGTGACTCTGAATATATTCCACAACCCTCATGGGCATCTCAAGGTCTTTAAAAGATGTTATAGTAAAAGAATGTTTATCCTGAAACAGCATAAGAACATTTCTTGCAGTTTAAAGATAATATTTTTTGACTCTAAAGGTGTTTGCAACTGTGTCAAATGACTTAGATAGCAATATGGCTGCCCGGAGGCAGTTTCATATTAACCAATGTAGGAATAAGGTTGATGTCAATGCTTCCTAAGTAAGCTCGTTCCTATTCAGATCATGAAAACACCACCCTACACCACTTGACACAGTGGTAAAGTACTTTAGAGTCACAGAGTATTTATCCCAGCCTTTCTAGTTGAGCCTTAAAATTGCAAGCAATGTTTTTGTGCTGTTTCAGAATGAACATTTTTTTACTAAGATATCTTTTCAAGGCCTTGAGATGCCCATGAGAGCTGTGGAATATATTCAGAGTCACAAAGTATTGATACTAGAATTATCTATGGCACTTGTCTAGGCCTCAAGACAATCATGAAGGTTGTAGATCAACTTAAATGACATCAGGCAATGTCAGGGCTCTTCAGGATTACTGAGGGCATTGTGACAAACACTGATATTGGTGAAGGCAAATACAGAACACCCTCAATATCACACATATATGTAGCAGAATTGCTTATGCTTGGTATAATTTGTCTGGTATACTTTTAAGTAAATATACAAATCATTGATGGAAAATCAAATTGCTCTCATAATACAAATGACTAGCCCTGAGAAAGTAATTGCTGAAATTGAGGCTATGACTGCTGTCTTGAGAGAATGTTTGATAACTCTGAAGACATTTCTATCTCTTCAAGGTAACTTGAGATGCCCTGGTTCAATCTGACTCAATTTAGAATCACCAGAATCTTACCTTATGATAATTTAAGATAACTGATCTACGTTAAGGTTGCACAGGATTGGGGGGGTGTCTCTTGGTACTCTGAAAGGGCCTGTGCTGCCTAGGCAGACTAGAGCTCCTGGTGCCAGAACTCAGGATCTATCAGATTGGCTGCTTGTTGCCAGGGCTGTGAGTGCTTTTTACAGATGTATTGGCAAAAATTCAGATCTGGCTAAATTGTTAAAGGAGGTGACTTCGATTATTTGGGATGAAGTCCCTATGCAAGATAAATTTTGCCATGAAGCAGTTGATATGACATAAAATCAAATGATGGTGTTCCCTTTGGTGGTATCAATGTTGTCTTTGGTGGTGACTTTCAACAAATCTTGCCTGTAGTGCAAAAGGGTTGCCGTGAGCAGATTGTAGGTCAATGCATTCAGCGTTCTTGCCTCTGGAGTAAAATTTCAGTTTTATATTTAACAGAGAACAAACAATTGAGTAGTGGAACAGCTGAGGATAGAGAATATGCACAATGGCTTCTGGATATTGGTCAAGGTTCTATCAATGGCCCAGAAAACACAATTCAACTTGCTGCTATGCAATGTGGAGATACAGTTGAATCATTAGTTCAGGCAATCTATCCTGGGCTTAATTTGATCCAATCAGATAACAACAATGATGAGTGGTTCATGGAACGTACAATCCTTTGTGCTAAAAATGATGCAGTGGATGATTTGAACTTTCTATGCATTAATCGTATGCAAGGGAATGCTCAAGTGTATCATAGTGCAGATGAAGCAATTCCAGATGGTGCAGCTCAGGATGAACAGTTTGAATATCCTGTAGAGTATTTGAATAGTATCAATGGATCGGGTCTTCCTGTTTCAAAATTGCATTTGAACGAAATCATTACCCAAGTTGATTTCATTTCTTTACCTATTTATCTTTCTCCTTAGAAAATGAAGACTGTTCCACCTTAAATATTGTATATCCCGAAGTATTATTGCAAGCTCCATAAATATATATTCTCATGTTTAATGAATGAAGTGTAATTTTTTAATATATGGAGGCGCAAGGCGCCGACCAAGCCCTTGCCCGTGACAAAGTCACGGGCTATGAAGCTTGTATTACTATAAGCCAACAATATACAAAGCTACATTTTGATCACCGAGAAAGAAATGTCTGCGACGATGTCAGCTTGCGCAGGTGGGGAGCCGGGCCAAAGCACCTGAAAAAAAAAGGAAGACGAAAGCATACGCAATGATACAACAAGCGACTAAATGGAAGAAAGAAATCCATGTGCAGAGAATAGAATGAAAGAGTCACGACAAAACAGCAAAGAAAAGAAAAAAGGTCAACAATATGCAGTGGAATCTTGCAATCTCCAACGATTCAAAGGGCCCCACCACCATATGGAGCTTGGTCTCCCTCCAGCAATCTCGGATATTCGAGTATTTCGAACTCTTGCTCGTGTCGGCGAAGGCAATCTTTGCGATCTAACCCCTCCCTCCAGCTCATCGTGGTCTTCATCCTCACTTGCAACATCGTTGTGTCGCTCATTGCTGTTTCTCCGTGTTCGACGTCTAGACATCACGCGGGTATCTTCCATCTCGTACTCGGTCTCGCCTTCAGACCCGTGTCTCGTGGGGCCCAAGCCCAAGCCCCACGCATTGAATCTCTCATACCTGCTTCGGCTCCTCCCTGCTCGCGCTCGCTCTGACCTCTGACTCTCCATCTCCCTGATACGTTCCACACGCTCGACCGTTTGTCTTCTCGCAGCTCTAACATGAGCCTGGCGAATATTATCGTACCACTCGTGAACGGCTCTGGGTAGAAATCGAGGAAGGGAGGCGTGGCTTGATGGACTTGATGAAGAAGACGTGGAGACTACCGAGCCGTTCGAACCACTCGATGCAGTTCGGCGGGGACGCGGGCGTGAGTGCCGAGAAGAACTGAGATCATTAGATCCAGTCTCGATTTGAGTATTTTGTGTTTGTGAAGTGTTGGTAGGTGGATTAGAGTCGTCGCTGTGTCCTGATGAATAGATCATATCTTCTGCTTCCCTCCGCTGCCGTTTCGCTCGCTCCTTTCTCTCCCGATTTCTCTCCCGCCTCTTTGCTCCCTTCTTGAGCAAGTGCTCAACGACGTCATCCGTCGTCTGTCCACTTCCCGCACCAACCCACCACCACCATCCGAGAAAGCTTTGCCACAGGATCACAGCCCACATGAGTCCGGGCAGCCACACATACTCTTCGCTTTTCGGCACAAACAGGAAGCTGAGTGCTGTGCTGACTAAAGCCAAGGTGAGAGCGCTGGCGCCAAAGACCGCTGTACCTCCGTCAGTGCGCCAAGCTTGAGATCGATTGACAAGAAGACCCCAGATAAAGAGCGATGTAGTAAAGAGCAGGGAGAGTGTAGCATTGCAAACATTTCTGATGTCATTAGCAATCATGATGAGCTTCTTGTCAGGTTGGATCGGAATTAGTTGCATGATAGCGGCGAAAAGGGCCAGGGGACCGAGGAGAGCATATATCAGACGACCTTCCAGTCGAGAAGGATAGAGCAGTGTGAGAAATTGGATATGGGTAATCTGGAAGAAAAAAACCGATTCAGTAAAAAATCCGAGCACGACGCCGAGTTAAATCGGTTCCCATACCTGGACTAGAGCCGACACAGCGGCGTTCATCATTAACCAAGTCCCTCTTTCCGCCGATGTCCATGAGTTCAGCGGTGGAATATCATTATTGGCTGACGAATTAGCTGTCTGGTCGACGTTGAGCATGTCCAACGGCGGTACGTTGACCGCCATGTACGTCAGCATGTACGGCCAATGTTCGCTTTCACTAACGGCCGAGTTGAGTATAACGTTGATAGTCGCTATGAGCGACACCAGTAAGGTGACGACGCCGGATAATTGCAGAGCATAGTTCACCGGAGCCAACGGCCAGTGGTATTGTCCTGTGAAGACGATGTGGACGAAAAGAACGGCGACGAGGGTGAAGACAACCCCTGTAACTAATGTTTGTACTGGAAGTGAGCGCGCAAATTCCGGTTTGTAATCAAGGTAAGGATCATGCTGGGGACCAGTGCTGCACTGCGGTCAGAGGTGACAATTTACAGGTTACAATCAAATTACCTGGCCGTTGTATTGTTAGTGGCGTCTGCAAGTGCGGATCCAAGCCATGATAGAGCTGAAAATAAGAAAAGAGACCAGGTCATCTCATCGTCCAAGTGGAAGCCGTGAAAATTAGTCACGTGAGAAACCCACGGAGTCAAAGCGTCCAATCCTAGTTCTGCCACGAAGGGAAGAAAGGTATATCTACAGTCCGTTTCTGTGAACGTTTACACCTTGAGATACTACAAACAAATTTGATAATTTGATAATACACTGAGGGGTATTACAACTATTCTACCAGAATTATCCAGTCTACTTGCACTGTCCCTTATAAGCTGCATGTGTAGTAGCCACGATAGAGCCTTCGAATGTGGCGACGCTCGTTCTCTCTGCGACAGTCAGGACATCATTGAGATGCAGGTTCCCTAGAAGTGAGAGGCTCTCAGTTGGTAAAAAGAAAGGGATTTCAGCATGAAATACTTGCATTTGTAATGCTTGTCCTTCTTGCCTTTCTCAGCTTGTTTGTCCTCATACTCGAACCAAACATAGCCGCCAGCGACCAAGTTCATTTCACCTTCGCCTTGTATCGTGCAATGAGTCACATTTGTCTTTAGCGGACTCGTTAAACAGGCATCATTTGGAGGTTGCAAATCACAAGCTCACCCCCGCATCGCAAGATTTTCCATTAGGAGAAGTCATCAGAAGAGTCACAGTGGTGATTTCATTGTATTGAGCCGTAAAACTGGGGGAGAATGCAAGTTAAACGCCGGATCAAAGGACGCAGTACCGATATACCTCTTTGTCAGTGTATTGGTGATGGATGCGGACACAGTCACTCCTTCAGTAGCACCCGAGACTTGCGGGAAGTCAAGGGAGGCCGAAAAGGTTTGAGATAAACCAATAGCCGCAGATTCTGTAGCGGTGAGAAATGGATTATTAAACAAGTTGACGAAAAATAACCTACGACTTATGGTGAACTGCGACGACGCAGTAAAGCCTTGGGTGATCGCAAGGGAAAGTGTACCATTCGTTCCTGACACCCCTCCTATTGCACTAATCTTGTTAGATTGGCATGTAGGCTGGCCTTAGCATCGGACGTTGATCAGTCCTGACAAGAACCAAACACAAAGAAAACAAATAGTATACCGGTATATCTGACTTTGATGGCTTCAGAGGCAATACAAATTGTGGCTGGGTATTGGGTGGTCTGCGAAATATTGTTAGGTCAATGTACAATGAGGAGATGTGAGTGCCTACATCAGTATGCTGCTCGTTGGTAACGATTTTACGCTTATGATTTCCCCATTTCTCGTTCGCAATCTTTTCAAGCTTCGCCCATCCTGGAACTGGAACGCACCTCGGATCAGAGGATGAATTTAAAAAAACGGAAGAAAGAGATACGTACTCTTCTGTACGTCTGCTGCACTCAACATTGCACAGTTTTGACCTGTTGTGTCTCGTCGTTGATGATTGACCAAATATCGCTGGATGTGTGGAGGGGCCGGACGTACTTCCAATATCGGTGGATTCATAATCGAGGGCTGGGTGGCTAGAGAAAATGGCATGGCCGAGACAGCAGAAAATATTCTGAGCAGCAGCAGCAATTGTATAGACTCAATGATCTGAACGAGACTATGATTGATAACGTTTTCCGGGTGGAGCAAGCAGATAAACGTACTAGGGTAATCGTGCTAAGTCTTCTCGTCGCCATCATGAGGAAGTTCTTGCCAGAAAAGTGTGAAGGAATCTCTGCCAGAGAGATTCAAAGTCGTCCAGGACCAACTTGATATTTATTTACATAAATCAAACACAGGCATCATGATCGGATACGGCAGTTGCAATCTGCCGCTATTCGGATGAATATTTCCAGCGCTAGAAACGGTGCCTGAGTTCTACATCCTCATAAAGCCTGTTTGTTATTTTCTGAGGCGATGCCGTTCAATATCGGCCGGCAAGGAAGATCTTTTTTGCCGGAAATTTTTTGATTGGTATTCGGGCCTATTCGCCGCTGGCGCGGCACCTTGAGGAGACCGAGTTGAGGTATTTTAAAATAAAGACCTATCGTATCCAATGACACCACCACATCTCATATCCACTGTGGAATTCTGTGGACGAGATGACGTGAGCATGAGTCGCGAAGTGATGTTCAATGGTAAATTCCACGTCGACCAATCAACAGGGTAATTCTCGTATGTATATTCAGAACCTCAGGCTTCAAAAAATGGAACGATCTTCGATTGGGAGACAGAGGATGCAGACGGGAATATGAAAAAGTAAATTGAATATCAAGCGTCTCCTCGGTCCAATATCCTTGCAGCTTGAATCATGGAGAGGATCTTTACCCTGTCCTTTTGTGGATTAAAGACGACATGCGGTCTCATAAAACTTACCTGGATCTACTCCGCCCGTTATGAAATCAGATGGTCCCAAACCAGCGCTATCTCTGGCAAACAAAGAACCTGAACGGTCGCAGAGATAAGCATCATCAAAAGACGAAGTTGCAGGAGCTCGACATAGTAGACCGCATGATCAGAAGGGGCGATTGCACTGCAACGCAAAACGTTATTCGGGTCAACCGGATGTTTTTAAAAAGTGGGCACTGACCCACGATGTACATACCATAGTAAAAATATCATTTCTGTGGACGCTATCATTGTCGTGCACTTCAAATATTTACCAAGCCCTCTTTTTTGAGAGCATGGCAGATGGTCAGGTCTCATTAGGAGTGCCAAAGACCGTAGACGATTTGGGCACGGGCGAATTTGGAGACTGAGGAAAAAGTAACGCGGGGAGAATCAAGCAATGAAAAGCTCGTGGAACGTTCGAAGCGAAATAAGAAAGTGGGCTCTACCTGAAAGGGAAATCGTACCAATAATCTGCAGCTCGCGTTTACTAGTGAAAGGCCCGAACGAGCTGGCGGCATGTGTCACCGAAAGAGTTGGAGATCCACATATATCACTCATTATCAGTCAAAGTTTGGTGGGTAGCACTGATTGAAACGGGCGTACGAAAAGATGCTAGGTTCGAACACGTAGAAACAATGAATGTACCGTGCGTGTATCATGAACCGAAAGTATATCGTGTCGTAGGTTTCTCCTTTTTATACAGAGTCGTAAAAACACGAGTCCATCTAGCTGGCAGGCAGATGAGCGCGCCAAGAGTCGAGAGTGAGGACATCGCATTGACGCAAAGATCAAACAACGTGGAGGTAAATCACGGGACCGAGTTTCATTCACCAAGCCTATATGAGACACGCACAAGATAATCGACATAATTTTCCTTTCCTAGACAACGCCGAGAGCTTCACAAATTCCCCTTCTTCGAGGCCTCAACGTTCAAATTAACCGGGGGGAACTTGATTCTTCCGTGTGCCCAGTCCCTGATCAAATTCCCAGCTATCGTAGTCGGGGGAGGCACCTTGAACGGCGGCTCTCCCTCCTTCTGCTCCGTCGCCTCTCCAACCCTGGTTAGATCTATACGCGAACCATGCGCGTGGTTGAGGACCGAAAGAACGTCCTCCCGCACGAACCAACGAGCATCTGTACACATAGGGAACTTGATTAATCTACTAACCCCACCCGCGCAATCTGCCAAACAAAACGTAGGAAAGAAAACTTACCTGCAAGTTCATTGTCAAGGTCCGTGCGCACAGGCTTACTTGAATCGGCTCGAGAGTAAAAGCCACACATTATCGAGGCTGGGAAGGGCTAGAATATCGTGACCCAATTTGAAGGTGTTA
Source organism: Collybiopsis confluens (assembly GCA_013368555.1). Lineage (NCBI taxonomy): Eukaryota > Fungi > Basidiomycota > Agaricomycetes > Agaricales > Omphalotaceae > Collybiopsis > Collybiopsis confluens. Next base: position 16,591 of record JAACJN010000430.1, read on the forward strand.
AACACAAAGCATGGACCAAAATGGACCTCCTTACCCATGGTTGTCCTGAATGATATTGAACGTCTCGAACCTTGACACCTGCCTCCTCCCACATTTCGCGTTTCACAGCATCTTCGAAAGTCTCTCCTGGTTCAATGAATCCTGCAAGAGCAGAATAAAATTGGCCTTTAAACCGATTCTGCAAACAGCAGTCCAGAATGATATCTAGCAAGGTAGTAGAGATTGATAACGCACATTTTGACCCATGAGAATTTTTTCGCCTGTTTCATCAACAGCAAGCATAATGACGACAGGGTCAGAGCGTGGGTGGGCGTAGTTGTGAAGTCCTTTTCTGGAAAAAGCAAGTAAGGTCAATGTGATCCGCGGTGAGAATGGCACGGCCGTACCCCGAGGGACAAGATTTTCGACCAGTATTGTCCGCCCAGGGCATGAGCGAAGAACAGCCAAGTTTCCAGCCTCCCAGAGAGAGAATGTAGGTGAGCCACAGCCAGCACAGAACTACATGGCAAAAAGTTGAGGAACCAAAGCAAAACGAAGACGTTAGACACGTAACTTTATTTCTGAAATTCCAGTCAATCATACTCCTTGCTTCCGAAAAGATGGCTCCGTAAAACAAATCAGAATTTGTCATGAAGCTCCTTGCGTCCAGCCATGTCAACGCTGTTCCAGCCTTGGCCTGTTCAGATTCATTTACTGTCGCTTCTATTGCGGAGTCTTCCAGACCTGAATCGGCCACATCAATGGCAAAGTAAGGTGTACCCTCGATCTTTTCCGTGGCTTTTTCCGGATCGGTGAATTCACTACTGGGGAGCGCTCCCGTACCTCCTCCCGCCAACGAAGCAGAAGCAGTCTCATGCAACCCCAGAAATACAATGCGTATTCCTTTATGGCGTAGGGCCTCCGTGGCTGGAACTTGTTCTTTCTCTGTCAACAAACCGGAATCCTTCCCTTGGCCAAAGTATGGAGCTTCTCCGATGAATGGACCAACGTCTTTAGTGGAAAGGAACGCGAGGGTAGTTTTAGAGGCCATGAGGGGGTTCCCGGACTTGAATAGAACCCAGCGAGCACTGGGTGAGGTTATGATCGAGTTTAGAAATACAGGAGATGTTCTAAGCCAAGAGAGCCGATTGAGGGGAGAGCCCGAGAACATCATTGTTCGTCTGAACGGTCTTCAACAAATGATTGAAATGGTGTTGTGTTAGAGGACGTACTGTTCTGCCATGTTTGCTAGAGTATTGGCGATAGCCGATCGGATTGAGCTGAGTATGGTGATGACTGAAGTTCAAGCCAGATAGCAGGTGGCAAAGCGGGAGAACGATGGTTTAGATTGGTAAGGGATACCGTGACGAGTGTGAGCAGCCGGCCCGAGGTAAGTGACCCCTCAGGAACAAAGATTTTGGGTGGCTGTGTTTAGAGAGAGGGACCTTCACGTGCCCGCGTAATTTTGATTTTTGGCATCCTCTCCCGAGTCTCTGGTCCTTGCGCGCCTTCCTCGGGGACATTTTTTATATGACAACGTATGTAAGCACAGCATCGGATTCCAACTCTTTAGACACCTAATCATTGTAACGCTCTTCCGATAAACGCTCAACAATCAACGACGAACATTCAACGTTCAACGCTCAACTTTGACAAGTCGAAGAAAACCGGGTAAGAACTCCTTCCTTCATTCTTTTGCACTCGACACGGTCCAAGCTTTTGGTCTGCATATTCTTCTTTTCATAAATGAACAATTAGAAGATAGGCCAAATATTATTTGAACGTACGCGCGAGGTCAAGTGTCAATTCCTTGTAGTCAACTATCAAGCAGCAGAATGCTTCCATAAAAACCACTTAAGATTCTTTCGACTAGTCCAGCGCACCATTCCTGGGAAGCTACACACTCAAACCACTGAAAACTCGAACCCTAGAGGTTACTACTACGGCTGCCACCCCCACCCTCCAGTTCTTACTAGAAATTAAGTTTGCGCCTGGGCGCTCCTTCTCATTGCAACCAGTTCAACCGACTCTATCACCCTCATTATTCTGCATTTTTTCCCAAAACGACGACATTGATTGATTTTCAAGGAACACATTTTGACATCTATTCAACGGAAAACCGTTTCAGCAAGCATCACTCCTTGAGATCCCACGACGGATTCTGAATGCGGTCTGTACAAAAGAGGCTCTCCATCCGCTCAGCACTTAACTTCTCCACCCGCGAATATGAGTTTCGGTATCGGCGTCGGGGATGTCGTCCTGATTTCCAAATTTGCTTGGAGTCTTTACAAGAGTTGCAAAGAGTCAGGCGAGGAATTCAGGCGCATATCTATGGAAGTAGCCTCCTTACACGTTGTGTTGAAGGAGACAGAAGATACTATGGGCGAATTCACTGACCTCGACACATCTCGGCGTTACAGGCTCGAATTTCTCGCAGACGGGTGCAAATCTACTCTCGAAGATCTTCAAAAGCTACTTGATTCGTACGAGTCTCTGGGGACCCAATCTCAAAGGACATGGGACCGGATGAAATTTGGATTCGAGGACTTGGCGGATGTGAGGTCGAGACTTGTCAGTCAAGTCACACTGTTGACCGCCTTCAACAGCGCACTAGCCAGGTACGCACAAAACACACTTTACAGTTGAGTCCTCTCATCGTATCGCAGTTCCTCCTTGATAAGATTGGACAAGCGTCTGAGCAAGTTTGTCAACGAAGTGCGCGCCGGGTACCGCGAAGGATCTGTCACAACTGTCCCAGATGTGGCTGGGACAATTGAGTCCCCGGACGTGTGGAACGAGCTTCGACGAGAATTGGAAGATGTGGGGATCACAGGAGCAGTTGTGGAGGAACACCACGAATACATTCTCAACTGGATGAAGGCAGAACTTTTGCAGGGATTTGATGTTCAAGACTCCCCTGACGAGCCAAATTCGGCTGGGTCGACTGATCACTGGACCTGGTCCGCTTCTAGTGCGAGTGCTATTTCAACCACAATTGTCGCGAGTAACGATGAAGAATTCGAGGCCAAGGTCCGTAAAAAACGGGTGGATTCGCCTTACGAAGACTTCCTTTTCCCGTCACCGCGACTTGCGAAGAAAAAATCGATGGATCCTAAAAGAATGGTCAGGAAGCTACTTCAGAAACAGACGGCCATTGTCAAAGCTGCTAGTGATGGTGACTTGAACAAGATCATCAACTTGATTAGTCTCGGATGCAATGTTAATGTTAGGGATCGCTGGGGGTGAGTATTACTTGGAGAGCCTGATCTTCCGCGGCACTGATCTTGTTGCGCGTACAGATGGACGGCTCTCAGCATGGCGGCATACGGCAATCACCTCAAGATCGCTCGCATTCTCCTTGATCATGATGCTGATCTTGACAACGTAGATGTCGATGGCGATACACCATATCAGCTTGCCACTAATCGAGGCCATGCGGACATGCTCATCTTGTTTGATCAAGTTACAGCTGAGAGGGATTTACGAGCACGGGAGGCTGATACCGAACAACCGAGAAGGTAAGCTTTTTGTTCACTAGCTGCAATGCTTCAACCGCACTGATTGATTGGCTACCGGTAGAGTCACAGAAGTTGTAGGAATTGGATATGCACTGTAGCCGCTATTTTGTTGTTTTCGGGATTGTACATTTAGCACTTCTCCATATCACAAATAGCTGTAAGTATACCCACCCCTCCTCTCCTAACTACAATCTTTTCTGTATGTCATTCTCATCGTTCTTGGAACCTGCATGAGTATGACATGATGTACGCGCCCTGTGACTGCTGAGGTTTGACAATGGCTCGAATATCTGTCTATCACGTAGATTTTCTTTAATCATTGACATTTGCAGTTCTACTGTATCATTCCAAATCATGGCGCTCAAATAATCGGTACCTGGTAACCTCAATGGCGCCCCCCGGCTTTAGATGCCGTGTCATCCTACAATCACACCGGCAATCCAGACACAACGCGATGTCCCGATGAGACAGAGATGGTGTAGAGAGTATACATCGAAGCTCGAGGTGTCATTTCACATTTAAGGCTGCGACAGGAACGTTCACACCAAATTTTTGTTCTTATTCCCCCATCCGAGGTCACTACCCAACGCGACATGCCTCACGATCGGCCCATTCACGTCTGTATTGTCGGCGCTGGAGTCTCAGGATTGCGCTGTGCAGATATCCTTCTTTCGCATGGCTTCCAGGTTACAGTTCTTGAAGCTAGAGACAGAATAGGTGGCAGGGTTGGTCGATCCGAATCACGCGATGTTTTCTGAATCCAGCTCATTTCTTGCTTTCTTTTAGATATGTCAATCCAGAGAGCTGGGGTACGATATTGATATGCAAGTCTCCAATTTTGGACCGGGTACCAATCATAATCCTGACGTTATCTGGCAGAGGAGCAAACTGGATTCACACCTGGGATAGTGGCCAGGTTCATCCAATATGGAAATTAGCGACGGAAACCAAAACGCCAGTGCATCATTGGAACTCGAAGCAAATGTTGTTTGACTCTACAGGGAATAAACTTCCCGACGAAACAACGGATAGACTCTCTACGCTCCTGTGGAAAATCATCGAGGAAGCATTTGAGTATAGCGCCAAAGCTCATGAAGGCCACCAGCAACCCATTCCCGCCAACGATTCGTTGTATGATTACATCCAAAGAAGATGTCCAGAGGAGATGGCGGATGAGCAGGAGCGAGATACGCTCTTGCAGATGAGTGAGATGTGGGGAGCGTATGTCGGCGAACCTGTATGGATGCAGAGTCTGAAATTTGCGTGGATGGAGGAGTGCTGTGGCGGAGGTGAGAATTTTCATCGGCAGAAAGTGGTCAGAAATACTGATCAGGCCAGAAGAGGAAATGTTTGTAGCCTCGACTTATTCTGCCATACTTGACAGGATATCTAAAGCAGCCCGGGAAGGGGCCGAAATTGTTTTGAAAAAGAGGGTCGTCTCTGTCGAGACGTCTGAACGCGTCTCTGACAAGCGTGTCCGCGTTATCACTGACGATGGTTCAATCCAGATCTTCGATGAAGTGGTGATGTCTACTCCGCTTGGATGGCTGAAGAAATATCGTGACTGCTTCAGTCCACCGTTATCGCACAGATTGTATTCGGCCATCGACAATCTAAAGCTTTCACAACTAGAGAAAGTGTTCATCACTTTCCCTCGGCCTTTTGGCTGTCTGACAAGACAGCGGATACCTTCCCCAGTTTCACAAATTGGCTTCGTCCAAAGTATGCGAACGATACTAATCCTCACCATTGGCCGCAGGAAATCTGGAACTTGGCAGCATTCGCTCCACCGAATAATCATCCGACTATGCTATTCTATCTATATGGAGACTGCTCTAGATTCGTCGTGAACTCGATATATGGCAAACCCAGGCAGGAAAAACACGACTTTCTCAATAACTTCTTCCTTCCATACTACTCCCGCCTGCCTGGATACGATTCAAACGACCCGCACTGTACTCCGAAGGCCATCCTGGCCACAGAATGGCTGAAAGACGAATTGAATGGCCACGGAAGCTATTGCAATTTCCAAGCGGGGATTAAAGAAGCAGACAAGGACGTCGGGGCATTCAGGGAAGGCTGCGTTGACCAAAGACTATGGTTTTGCGGAGAGCATGCCGCTCCCTTTGAAGAGTGTGGAACTGTTGCGGGAGCGTATCTATCTGGAGAGTTTGCTGGAAAGAACATCGTCGAGCTTTACGATCGCGAGCCCTGACACGATGTGAATGTTCAGTACTCAGTTCATGACTGCATAATGACTTCTCCTTTGGCTGAGTATATGAGGTCGGGATTTTGGAGAGCGTGCTTTCTTGATTTGTCCAGTTCGATGAAGAAAACTCAGATAGCATCTTGGCGCAGTCACTGACGACCAGCTTGCCAAAAGTCAAATACAGTCATCAAAATTTCGTGAACGGTTTCTTATTACGTACAAAGTATCCGGAGTCCAGACTGTTCGCCGCATTCCCACAGTGCTGTCAAGAGTCATCGTCCTGTGTAACGTGGTAACCCCTAGCCCCTAAAATGGCCAAAAACTCCTGCCACAAGACCAAGAGAAAAGCAGGTATGGTAGCCGCTTCCACCGTCTCCGAGAGGCAAAAGAGGACGTCGCTCTGTATGTCCGAGGTGAGTGAACAACAGTGGCATACTCTAGGATTAAACACATACTTATGGCCCGCAGATGTTCGAAGCATGCGACAGGTTAGATGTGAATGGTATCATAGGCCTGTTTTCAGAAGATGCATCCTTTACCTTTGGCGGACTGGCCACCCTGGAAACCAAACCGAACATAGCGGAAAGTATGAGGTCGATGTTCGCCAACTACTCGAAGATGAATCATGAGTGAGTATGTAAAGCGTGGCTCGCTTTCTACGCTGCTATGCTCACCCGGACTCTCTAGTATCCATGAAGGTATTCTGAGCGACTCTTCCCACCTCCAACGTCACCCACTGAACCCGTTCCTACTGCAGTCATTTTTGCCTCAGATCACGTCGTGGCTCTGGGCACCATTTTGTACACTGTAAAGAACGGGGAAGAAGTTTCAGTTAAGGTTTGCGCCGTAGTCCAAAGCCGGCAACGTCAGGTCAGTGGATCCTTCTTGTCTCTTTCCAGAGTGTGCTTTTCATATTTTCCCCTCCAGGATAAGTCCTGTGAATTAATTAGAGTTGAACTGTACGGTGATTTCGGTGCCCTAATGCAGGCTATCAGCAGCCTCAATACTGAGCATCCGCAAGAGTTTCTGTCATAGGGCGCCCGAGACGATATTCCAATAGAAAATATATTTGTTGAGATACCTCCGTGACAATGGCACATCGATACTCCAGATGCCATTACAGCAATGGTCAATCGGTAGTATTGACAAATATATGTAGTGTGATACCCGAGCGTGAATGAACAAGACCCTGTCGGGGATAGTCCGATATATCATACAAAATAAGCTCAAGTCGGAGCATTAGTCCAAGCCCTTGCTTAAGCACCAACGGCTTCTGCAGGGGCAGCAGCTGCTAGTGCTACGGCGGGAGCCGCAGAAAGCTCAAGTTTAGGAGTGGGCTTGACCTTGGACGCCTGTGTATCGGCTGGCGAGTTGGATTCAGCTAGCTTTGCTTTCTTCTTCTTCTTTAGCAACGCTGAGAAACTAATGAGTACTTGCAGGCGCACGAAGATGATCATGCACATACCTGCAGAAACTGCACTTTTCACATTATCTACTAGTTCACGACTTTGTTCGAGGTATTCTGTATCATCGAAACGGTGCTTCTTGCCGGCTATCTTTGCTGGTTCGTCCGCGGACGATGAGCTCGGTTGTGATGGGACCGCGCTAGATGGACTGTCAATGCCCAATTTGCGCTCCAGGGCCGTCAGCTTGGCCTTCTGAGCTTCAGCTTTAGAAGCTAATCGTTCGGGTTCTGACTCCAGGTATTCTGCAAGCCTAGTTGGAAATGTCAGTACAGTACAGACATTAAGGAGTGAAATGACGAGTAACAAACTTTTTGGCTTCCTTCAGAGTACTGAGTCGTCTACCAGAAAGATCTCTGCAGGAATCATTGTTGTTTGTCTTTTGACTACTCATCCGTCCACCTGCAGCACGAAGCTGGGATCCAAAACCTCCCTTGCCTCCCAAGACACGTGGTGAAATACGCAGAGAGATGAGTTCGGAATCTCCACATAAGGAAGATATGGGTGAATCATCGAGGGGACCGCCAGAGTGAGAGGACAAGGCAAGACCAGACGAAGGAAGGAGCGGATATTTTGCATTTAGCAAAGGTATAATATCAGAAATCGGAGTAGAAGAGGCGACCAAAAGCGTCAGAGTGTTGAAAGGAGCAAAAGAGGATACGAAGACGTTGGTGAACATGGCGGACCGAAAGAAAGGAATCTGGTCCACGTGATTTGATTACTCACATGCGAACTAATCACTCAAATACATATCATTATACAAAATCCATAATACACGAATCGCTAATCAAAAGCTACCTATGCGCCCGGGATGTCGAAAGCAACATGCTTACTATTATTCCCGCGACGGACCTCAAGAATGTCGTCAATGTTCAGACCACTCTGGGAGGGAACGGTTACTCACCATCTGATATTGGACACCGGCAAACACCATGAATCGGTTCAAATTCCCATCCTTCGAGGAGCTGACTTCAAGACCATAGTCTTGCACCAACGCTTTACAAGCTTTGTCTGTGAAAGACGTCGATCGAGATATCAATCTCAAATTAATATCTACTCACCGTCAAGGTTGAACAACTCATCCAGCGTCTTTGGGAAATACTCGCTCACTTTCCCATCAGATTTGCAGATGGTTTGTAACGGTTCGTGGGGGTTTTTCTCTCGAAGGAATGAATTCATTCTCTTGCTCTCTCTGCTCCAAGTCGATCGACAGTCAAATCAACACTTGCCAATAATCTAAAGGACCTACGAGTTATGAAGGTCCCTGTGGAGTTCATCTAGCTCTGTGTTCATTTTCTGAAGATCCTTCCCTAGTTTCGAAGGCATCTCCTGTTTGAGATATTCTTGGACTTCCTCCTGGATCAACAACCCCAATTTGTCTTTGATTTCGTCGTCAACTACATAAGCCGTCGTCGGTCCCAATTTGCTGCAACCGTACTGGCAATCTTTCTGCACGTACCTTGCTTTCGAATTACATCCAGCGCTTTGTGCTTGAGCATGTCTTCCATGATCACTACAACAAATTGAGCATTCCATAAACACTCAGGTCCAGGATACTTGCGATGGATCTCCTGAATTCCGTTCGTCTGTCCCTTGTCGATATCATCAAGGCCTTGACGTATCCTAAAGCTCTCATTCAATTCCTCACGATCACCTCGACAAGGAACGACGCACTTTTGGAGCTCCTCGCCGAATTGGTTGTTGTTCAACAGACCTTGGTCCATCGCCTGGCTTTCTAGCTCCGAAGAGCACTCTGGAAAACGGGTCAGTCGTTCACTGCCACAAAAGATTAGCATCACCATAAAATCAAGCACCTCTAGGTTAATCAAAGAATCGCGCATGATTGAAAGTGAGTCTTGTGCGTAGGCAGGGCCTGATGAGTACGATGGTTCAATAGTTATATCCGTTTGCGACGATAAAGAGGTTGTTCTGCTCAAAGGAACCGATGAAGATGTAGAGGGCGAAAACGAGGCGGAAGATGCAGGGGGATCCGCTGAAGGCTGCATTGCTTTGCGAGAAACTTTTCTAGTTCGAAGGGAAGTGTATTGCGCTGCGCCCACCAGATCGCAGTCGTCACTACTAATAAAGGTCAAGAGATTCCTCCATGAGGCTTCAACGTGTCTTCCATGATAAAAGATAGAAGAACGAATCTCCCAAGAGAGTAAAACTTTAGAAGCACGAGCACGAGCACGAGCTCAATTAAGTCTATGAATGATGTTCCCTATTTATCTAGTAAGCAATTTACTGAGTATATAATTCTATAATCGGTTCTATAAATGAAAGTTAACTTATGACTTGGCTGCGGGCGACTTGGCTGCTGCGGAAGGTGCTGGCTCGACCATTTCTTGGAGCTCCTCAGTTTCTGCAAGAGTTTCTGTTTCTCCTAGAGCGGATTCGCTGCTGTCAGACAGTGTCGCTGATTCCTGAGTATTGGTGGCGTTGAGTTGCGCAGCCATTAAGACTCGGAATCGAGAGTCGAGGTTGTTCACCTTGGGTGCCAAAAGAATTTAGTGAGTAAGAGAGGGTCCGGCACAGTCAGTCAATACATACTAGTTGACGATATGTTCCAGATTCCGTTATCCGACCATCTGAAGACGTAAGATGTATGAGCGCTTTATTCTAGACTGAGATTTAGGGTACGAACCTTCTAGAACAACAATCCGTTCAGCCCTTGCAATTGTCGATAGACGATGGGCTACAAAAAGGCAGGTCGTCTGTCTTTTCCTGAGAATTTTATCAACTGCATCATTGACTCTATGTTCCGAGTTTGCGTCCAGCGAGCTCGTCGCCTCGTCAAGGGCCAATATAGCCGGCTTTTTTAGTAACGCCCGAGCTATCGCCAATCTTTGTCTCTGACCACCACTTAAGCTAAGACGGCTGACTGCGGGCGGCGAAGTGGTCAAACGTACTGTGCAGAATATTAGCTTCAAGTGACGTACTCTCAGTGTCAAATCCTTTAGGCATTCCCCACACGAATTCACAGTTGGCTTCTCGCGCAGCATTCTCAATTTGCTCCCGAGTTGCGGTGGATTACCGAATGCGATGTTAGAGGCAATGGTACCAGTGAAAAGGATAGGATCTTGAGGTACGAGTCCGATGGCATTCCTCCAGGTGTCCACTCTGAATTCACGAATATCTGTTGGCGAGGGTAAACGATCCGCGTGTCAATTGACCTCAAGAACCTGCACACCTTGACCATCGAAAATCACTTTTCCTCGAACAGGGTCATAGTATCGCAGGAGTAGAGACTGTATGGACGATTTTCCGCTTCCACTCGTTCCTCTACAAAGGCAATCAATTTTCGGAGCGGTTACGAAGCCTCGAGCAACGTACACGATTGCAACACTTTCGCCGACTCCAATTTCCAGGTTAAAGTCTCGTAAAATCTCGACTCCTTTCCTACTCGGATATTCAAATCCCACATGCTCGAACCTAACTGCACCTCGGCGCTCAGGGGCGAGAGCGATCCAGTATCCATTGGAATAGCAGGTTTACGACCCAGCAGCTCGAAAACACGGCTACCGGCACCGATTCCTCGCATTATGGAAGACTGTAGTCACTATTAGACTTGGGACATATCTACATAGAAGGACCACCTACGAAGAAAGATCTGCAGGGCGGAGATAAGCATACAAAAACCTTGATGAAGTGAATGATTGCGCACGTTAACATCTGTAGGCCACCCCCCATAGACAGTTATAGAGCAGAAGACTCGTCAGAATCTCCGACAGTATCTGTCCTTGCGACACCAGTGAACCACCTAGATATAAAATGCAAACATTGAACAAACTACATCCAAAAGTCACAGACCAAAGCGTACCAAATCCCAGAAGAGCTAGAATTGTAACATTCCCACTCCATCCGGTGCTTCCAAAGAAGATCCCACTCGCAACAGCCTCTTTTTTGGCCAAGCTGAGGACGTGTGTGACGCGCTCATGGAATTTTTCTTGCTCTTGCGGTTGGGCATTATAAGCTTGGACAGTCGCAAGGCGGATAGAGATTCTGTAGCGTGTTTTGACATTTCTCCCATAGCCTCTTGTGTCCTATTTGACAGCTTCTTCAAGTATCGACCGTAGAAAACCTGACAGATGCATGAGCCGAGCAATGTCCCGAAGAATGAAATACATACTCACGGCTCCAAAGGATACCGGAGGTACGACGCAAAGCATAATAGTCGTCAACGTTGGTGACAGATAAAACATAGCTCCCACTGGATTTACTCTCAATTTGGAGCGTACGGATGATATGATTGGCACTCACGGCCTACAGACGACATGACGACCGCCCGCAATCCATCTGAAAGATTTTGGGTGACACTGCTAGTAATCAGCACTGAACCAAAGAAAAGCCTGAGGTT
>JAACJN010000431.1:0-28048 GCA_013368555.1 Collybiopsis confluens
TCCTTGACAGACAACGCTGGCCATTGGCTGTCCTTGCGTACATGATGGACTATGTACTCTATAGCCCGTCAAGCCAACACCCAAGAGCTCGCGCTGGACAGCTTTCCAGGCTAATCGGGGAGCAGGTTCGCAATATTAGAGCGAAGAAAGATGCGGGTAAGAGATTGGAAGAGAGCAAGAACATGATACCATTGGTCTTTGAAGCTATGGTCAAAATGGCCAGGAATTGAGCAGCAGAGCGTAGACTCATGTAGAGCAGTTGTATGTTCTCAACAACATAGTGGATTGAGCGTGTCTGGCGTTGATCACCGCTATGCTTGAAAGGAAAAGCTTGGCAAGGATGGAGTCATCAATATTCTCAAAGTGTTTATTTGGCATGCTTATGCATGTATTTCGGGATAGGGAACAGTATAACGGATAGGCTAAGATACAAATCTACAAGTACAATCGGGGATATAAACAAATCAACGCCTAAAGAAAAAGAAAATCGCCCTTATGACCTCTCGCCTCTCAGTCTACGAGCCAAAGCAAGATCTTTGGGTTGAATGGTAACACGCTTAGCGTGGATAGCAGCAAGATTCGTATCTTCAAAGAGCGAGACCAAGTATGCCTCTGCAGCTTCTTGAAGAGCCATCACAGCTGATGATTGGAAACGAAGGTCCGTCTAGAACAAACCCAATAAGCCATATGAAAAATGAAAAAGCAAGGAAACACACCTTGAAATCCTGAGCAATCTCACGAACCAACCGTTGGAAAGGAAGTTTTCGGATTAAAAGTTCTGTCGACTTTTGGTATCTTCGGATTTCACGAAGCGCGACCGTTCCAGGCCTGAATCGATGAGGCTTCTTCACACCTCCAGCTGACGCCTGAATCAAGCATCAGTAAAACAAAACAAAACAAAGCACAGGGAAACAGCACCACATACAGCAGTCTTTCGTGCAGATGACTTGGCCGCCAACTGCTTACGCGGCGCCTTTCCTGAAAACGGCCCAGTCAGAACAAAAAGTGAAATGGCGAGCAACCAAACTCTCTAACCTCCAGTAGATTTACGAGCAGTCTGTTTCGTACGCGCCATTGTATGTTAGAGGTAGATGGGGCTGGTGGTGGTGGTGGTAGTGATAGTGGTAGTGACGGAATTGGGGAAACAAACAAAAAATTCGGTTTATTTATACAAACGCGACGCGAGTAGATTCACGTGACCGAGGCGGCACGTTGACTGCATTCAACAAACTGGGTCAGCACAGCCACTGTCCGGCCCTATTTAGGTCCGCTCGCATTTGTTGCCCTTCCGCTACTTTCATCCCGACGCCTCTTTGTCATTCAAACTCACTACTCCACTCATAACATAACATAACATGTCTGGCCGCGGTAAAGGTGGAAAGGTATGCTAGGAATAACATATCCTTAAAAACATTTTCTAATAGCTTGTTCTCTTGATAGGGACTTGGAAAGGGCGGAGCGAAGCGCCACCGCAAGATTCTTCGTGATAACATTCAGGGTATTACCAAGCCCGCCATTCGTCGATTGGCTCGTCGTGGAGGTGTCAAGCGTATCTCTGGTCTCATCTATGAAGAGACTCGTGGTGTTCTCAAGATTTTCCTAGAAAATGTAACGTCCTCTGATTGTCTTGTTTCTCACTCGACCCTCATCTTCTGCTTCCCAGGTCATTCGAGATTCAGTAACCTACACCGAGCACGCAAAACGGAAAACGGTCACTGCTCTCGATGTTGTGTACGCTCTCAAGCGTTCAGGTCGTACCCTTTATGGTTTCGGTGCATAGAATTTAGGACTGTCTGTATATACTTTATTGTTGTACTTTTATTGTAATTTATAATCTTACACTTCGCTTTGGGATTCGACTCAGCCGCCTCGGAGAAATGTACCTCCTATTAGGCCGTGATTGTGATCTAGCACAGTTGCTAGTGCTCTAACGTTTGCTTCTTCGCCGAGGATTCTCCTGTGACGGGATATGTCCATGGATGAGGCGTAGATACGCTATCTATGTCATATTTTGCTCAGGCTCGCGGGAGGTATCACTCGGATGAGGAAAGCCAGTCGAGTGTCGCTCCCAAGGGCATGCGACTGGACGAAATCGTGCCAGCATAACCCAAGGTTTCAACATAAAACGCTCGGTGAAAGGTTATAGCTGAAAGTTTGGCTTCAATGTCGGATCGACTCTGCGTCGAGGAATCAGGGCTCGACGTGCAGAGTGGGAATCTGCGTAGTTCTTCCATTAAAAGTTCTGCGACGGAGGTGAAGCCATGCCCGAACCTCCACGGAAAATCCACCTTAGGACCCTAGTACGTAAGCACTCGTAATTCTTCCACTGAATGATCATTTATATAATACGAAAATAGAACAAGTTGGCATCACAAATCCTGCCAAGTTTACTGAGCCTTCAGCTCTGTCGAGCGATTGTCCATTGTCCATTCTCACTGGTACTGATGAAGCCTTCACATCGGAGGCGTGCTCCAGCCTCCAGTACATGGCACGCAGGAGCTGCAATCAAATCGTTTATAACATATCCCGGGTTTGCGGACAGTCGCCTTTCTCTTGACGTTTATTCCAACCAGACACTCGTTCGGGATACTACTACTTATTTCGAAGATGTCAGTTGATAGCCAGCTGGAACGCCGAGTATAATACTCGGCCAGATTGTGATGGTACGCCACTACAATTAGTCCAACGCCGACATAAAGCCTTTCCGAAGATAATCCGACTAATAAATCTCGAATTAATCAGGCAAAGATGGTGCGCATACCTTTCTCTCTCCTCTTCTCCCAACTACCATCGCGGCATTATAGGGGAGGGCTGGTCATGTCTTCACACTATGGTACAACCCAGTACCGACGAAACGTAGCGCTCCCAAACGAAGTCCTGTATGAGATATTTCACGATCTTCCTACCTCTCTTCTTGCTGCGACTGCGTGCGTCTCCCATCGCTTCAACGCAGTGGCTGAGCGCGTCCTATACTCTTCGATAACCCTCAGAGATCACCTTTCGCATTCATCACCTTACCCGTGGCGTACGAAGCTATGCTGCGAATCAATTATCCAGCGGGAGCATCTGGTCGAAAGCATCCGCGGATTCCATATCCGATGGCAGGCAGATGCGCAGCCTTCGCAGTCTTCTTCTCAATTCGATTTTGCTCCCACTGTTTTACAGCTCGTTAATGTTCTCCGCATTCTAACTTCACTGGAATCCCTAGAGCTCTGGCTGGGACCTGCTAACCACAGGGTAGACGCCTCGGCTCCCACCCACATCATCGAAAGGATCATCCGAGGTGCTCACTTTCCACAGCTCATCAGCTGCTCTCTAGGTGCGGAATGGACGAAGGGGTCACCTCTATATTCCAGTGTCTTGGACAGGTTCCTTGGCTCCCTACACTCCTTGCGGCATTTGAAGCTGCATGATAACAACGTAGCTTTGAACATCCCAGTCAACTCGCTCCCCCTCCTGTACTCCTTCCGTGGGTCGCCTGCGACATCAGCCTCTCTCCTTCCAGGCCGACCCATTCAATACCTATCGTTGTTTGGAGACGATTATGATGTGGATCAAGTGATCCTCACTCGATTCGCAAATACCCTCCTACCACTCCGAGTATTGGACCTCTCCTCAATGCCAGTACGCCCAATCCTTCTCCGAAATCTCGCAAACCACCTTCCGGCCATTGAGGTTCTGAAAATTCGGCTTGCACTCCGCCATACGTTGCACTATGCCCTCACCGGTATAGTAAGTACACTTTCTTTTTTTCGGGTTTTTGAATTCAAAAGACAAAGACAAAAAAAAAAAAAAGATTTTACTCACTAAGAAAAAAAATCATTATTAGCGACTTTTGACCGGCCTTTCTGCTGTACTTGCTACTTTCCATTCGTTGTTTCATTTGGACCTATCGCCAACTTCGGTAGCAGGAGCAGAGGTGGAGCAGGAGAGGAGTCTCTGTTTTGAATGGCATCGGGCTTGTCCGTCATTGAAGAGGATAACCTTCCCTTCCCACACCGAATGGATTTTGGAATCGGACACCATGTGGCTTCCTCAGGCTTGAAGCTTTTTAGCTTTTTAGCTTTTTTGGTCGCAAACACCAGCGGGCAACGCTAACAGAAACTAAAAGGTTTGAGGCGGTTGCTGGTCGAAATCGCGGTCGAGTCACACTAAATTTCTGCAGTGTCCCCATTGATTGAACTATGCCGTCAACCTTATTTATTTATTATGCCATGCATGCTTGATCTAGACATCTCTCCACCAATCGAAGCAGACCCGAGAAATATGCATACTAGTGTTAATCCTACATGTAACATAAATAAGCCGAGTGCTCAATAACTACTTAAGATAACAACATAGAGTCCAAACCACATCAGGTGCGCGCGTACAAAGGGGTATTAATCATGGACAAGACAAAGGCAGACAAGCTCATTCCGAGTCGTCGACAAAGATATCGGTATAATGCATGAGAATCGTTTCTATCGCCTGTTTGACAGTGCCGCGATAATCAACCTACAGCGCGATCGATAACCTAAAAGTGAAACTCACTTGGTTTTGAAAAGGAGCATCCGCGATACTGTTCGAAGCGCCGGCGCTCGAGGCTGGTTGCCCAAACAAGGTTGGCCCAAACACAATGGCAAGATTTTGGGTCGTCATGGAATTTTCAGAAGCATGTTGGTTGACACTGACGAAAAGAAAAAATCAGCAGCTGACTAGCAGAGGTGCAACCGAATGCTATACCGATGCAAATGTGCGAGGAGATATTTCAAGGTGGCGTAATTGGGATCTGGAAGATCATTTACTCTTTCATGTAAACGAATGTGGCGCAGACGGTCATTCTCAATTTCTAGTTACCGTCAGCAAAGCTGCGAGCATGAATGAACCTTGGGTACGTACTCGCAGCTTCAATAAACCCTTGTTGCAGACTGAAGGTCATCAGTGGCTCTGGAAGTTCTCGAAGCCATAATTTCAGTACACCAGTGACATTGTTGATATCGGACGACCATTCCTGTGCGTCTAAATCAACAGCGTTGAGGTCTAAATATCTCGTATCTTAGTATGCAGGGAATGATTCTAAGTGGGGACATACCTTTATCGAGGAGTTGCTTTAATCTGGCAACTTTGCTGGTAGTGCCGCTTAGACGGTAGATGCCTTGAGAATTCATCCCATACTTCTCGATAGCTTCGCAACACTTTTTCATTATCGGAGGTAATTCAACGTCGTCCCGAGTCATTTGCTCTCCAAGATCGACACCAAAGGTCGAGCGTCCAGTATCGGAGCCATGTTGACCATTAACATGTGTAGTTGAAGAAGAGGTCGGAGGGGGAGGACGGTCTAAGTGTTGTGTTGATATCGGGGGCAACTGCAGAACGGAAACAAGGTTCAGCACAGTATGGTGATGGCGATAGGAAGAAAAATTACTTACGAATCCTTCATCGGTCGGGCCTTCGCGTCTCGGTCCCCGACTAGACGAGTTCCCATGAGCATAAGCGTAGTTTTGCATGTATATCCTGAAATCGCCTCGATTATCGATGTTCTCAATGGCCGTCTTGAGTCCAGTATGGGTTCCTATAGTCCATGTAGTTATTCATACCTTCAATGCTACGCAAGCAACTCACCTTCATCTTTGGAAGGAACGAGAGCGGAACCATCGTTCAGCAGGATACTTTCGAAGAGAAAAGCGTATCGCGTGAGATGATATTGAGTGCCCAGATCAATCTCGTCCGAACATTCTTTCAGCGCCTGAGTCAAAGTGAGTAATAACATTCGGGAGATGAAATCACTCTAACCCGTAATATACGTGGAAGCTGGAAATTAAAGTACTCCTGTCGCATTGCCTGGGTATCGAGGACTGCTTTTCGAAATGCGTCGGAGGCGGAAGACATACGGGATCTGACATCATCTTCTTGCCGTTGGATCTGTTTCAAAAGTCAGGTATTCGAGTGATACGACTGCGGGGAAGCTTTACATTTCCGGGGTTTTTCCCCTTCAGTAGAAGACCCCCCTTTGCTACAGCTTTGCCTATCACACGTTTCCCGCCTGTGGTTCCGGTTCGAGCTTGAACGGTGTTGTCTTTGAAAGATTCGCCCTCTTTCTGTAGAAGTAATCGCTCGAGTTCCTCTGTGGTGGCATCAAGACGATTCTTGCACTTCTCGGTGTAAGCCTCAGATTCTTGCAATGCACGTTCGTAGCGAGTTGCAAGTTCTTTTGTCTACGTCATGTGTAAGCTTTGAAGTACTACGAATAAACAGAGTACGCACAGATTTCCTGTTCTTTTCCACCTCCTTCGCTATGTTGGCCAGCTCCTCACTCATCTCGTTCAAACGTTGAGAAAATCTGACTCGATTTTCGCCCAGAGTCTCGTGAACCCTCATAGAGTTCTGCCAAGCGTTGACGAAGGTGCTGAGGGAGTTTTGAGTGATACGTTTGGCGCAGTCGAAGCTTACCCACTAACCCAGCCTTTCCGTCATTCATTGAATATACTTCTGCAGTCGTACGAGCCAATTTCTGTAACGTTTTCCCGTATTCCTCCTCAATCACCGCCCGCTTTTTGAAGAAGACCGAAGTTTCCTGAGGCATGGTTGAGCACGTAAATGCATTTCGGAATGAACAGAGACAAGTTTTACTCTACAAGAAACCATGCTTTGCTTGATACGATCCAGCAACAAGGGGACACTGCACTGAGAGTTTCGGTGGGTCAATGAATGGGATCGTTTCCGAAGTGGTCTGAGCTAAAAACATACGTCCATGTCGCATAGAGCCCGTAAAACATTCTCGTCGAAAGTAGCATCAACTAGCTCGGAATTTGGACCTGAGGTGTCTTGTGAATCGGATAAGACTGTAGCGGTATCTCGCCACCTGGAATAGGATGGTATTCCGCCCGATTCTAAACTCGCCCTTCCAGGAGGAGATCCAGACCGTAAATCGTGTCCAAGGCCCACAGATTCCGCAGAGTCATCACGGGAAGTAACTGAGGGCCGGCTGAGAGATGGTGCAGATGCTGGGTCGGAATGTTCTGCACTGTCCCAGCCACTTGTTGAATAGCCTTCGTCAGGCATTAAAGCTGATCAGGAAAGAAGCACGGAAAGAAAGAGTAGAATCCAAGACGCGATATTTGCTGACTCAGCAGAACCGATCTCCAATCTGCGCCATTTGCTGACCTGCCGCCCCATCTCGACCCATCGCGCCGCAGTAACACTCATAACCGTTTAGGTCGCCATTTCTCTCACATGTAAATATTTTTTCAGGCAGACAAAGATGACAGATGTACACAGGTACGGTCATCACCAAACAAACTCCGTTCCTAATCTCGTCTGGCGAGGCATGCTTCACAACGGCGATGTTCCCTTGAAGAAACCCACGGTTGCTCGTTCCCTAAACTGTGTTTGCGGTTCAGTGTATAATCCTCTTATAACTAACATAGGTGTTACCTTTGAATGCAGGTAGAGTGGCAATTCAAGCACCCGTAGGAATGGTACGAGCTATATTTGCACTCTCTGCTGTGGCAGTCAACCTATTCAAAACCATTGGCTGTCAGAACACGGCACCTGTACCGCAAAGAATTGGGAAGTGGAAGAAGACTTTTTGACGTTCACGAGAAACGAGATGGCCGCAGCTATATCCAACCAGGACGTTGAGCAAGTAGCACATTTGAACGAGGTTTGTCGATGTTCTTTGTTTATTGAGGGTTCATCCTACAATGTTTATATAGCGTTGTACACTCTACACCGTCTGAGGTATGGTTTGAGGGCACCCATCCCCTCACCCCCATCTTCTGCTGACTGAGTGCACTGGTCTACCGGAATGAGACCACTCCTTCAAGAAACGATCGCGTCGAGTTTATCCCAAGAAGGATGAGCGCAGATCAATCGATGTGAATGCCAAACAGAAGATATTAGTACTTCTATATTCTACCTCACTTTTGAGTTCAGTCAAACTTCGCTATCGACCGTAAGTGATCAAATGGCTTTTGAGTTCGAAGCGGGGACAACGGTATCGCGCGACTGCAACTTCCGATCCACTGAGGATTGCGCTCTCATCTCGGTCACAGCAAATAGTCAATATCCGTTGCGCTACAAATTTCTTAATTAGAGCTGTATGAACAAGCAGCCCCGTAGAGACCTTATCGACTAGCCTCTCCCGACGAGCCCCGAGAGACATTCATCGCAGGGACGATCTAGCCTCCCCGAAACCCATTCCAGATCCGGCGACAAACTAGCGAAGACGGTTAGTCAATTTTCTGCATACCCGAATTATCCTTACCTTTGTACGCAAGTCGAAGTGCAGTTGCCACACGGTATTCCATGTGAGCTGCTAAGGGCGCAAGTCTGCGTATTGCAGTCGACCTAAAGACGACCAGAGCAAAGTCATAAGCTCCCCACTTCACAGTCAGTTACTTCGAAGGAAAAGACTACTAAACCTTCTCCCTGTTGACTGTAACTCGGTGAGCACAGTTATATCTATGCAAGATGTTTAACAGATAGCACATGCCGGACAGTCGAGTCTGTTTTCGACTGAAGAAATGGATTGGCATTTATAACCTTCTGGGCAGATAAAAAGTACTACAGCAGCGTATGATATTTTGGTCACAATTCGACCGCACTTCCAGCGAATATATTCCTGGGGCTGGCGTTGAAAGAGTGCGCAGCGGCATGTCCAGATTGGATTGATCCAGATTTAGCGAGGATCGAAGTATAACTTTATATCTGACTTTCTCATCCGGACGACTCTTAAGTGAGCACTCAACATTCTTGGCAGAAGCCCACTTGCTGGGCTGAATTAGAAACGTGGAATTTAGTTCGAAACTTGATATCCTACGGTACGTCTCTATCGATGGGCGATGCCGCAGCCGCAACCATATCACAGCCTTCTTTATGAGTAGCCCATGTTTCTCAAAACGTATAACGAGCATTTAAACCATGTAAGATTCAAAGTACACTATGTGAAATGCGTTTCAGATCCTACAGTATACCGTGCCAAATATCTTGCGATAGCGAGCCGTACAGTTCTAAGCTTTTCGAGAGCTTCCTTCTCACCGCCACCTTTGCCGGTTTCGACTAAAATCGGAAGATAGTCTTCGCCGGAACCTTGAGAGCTGCGGATGACTATTTCCTCCAGCTTCTGAAGGAGTTGCAGCACATCTGCCGACGAGAATAGAAGCTTTGGGCCTAGAATAAAATAGTCCAACCAACTTCATGAGAAAAATCGATCGGATACAGATCATGTCAAACATACCGTATTGCAGAAACTCGAGAGAATCACATAACAGTACTGGCCACCACGATCTAGGAGCAATTTCATCTCGGAGTAGAGTAATCAAGTCCGAAGCGGCAGCAGAATAGTCCTGTTGCAACCGAAGTTTATGGATGTGAGAGTATCTCACAGCGAACGTTAAACGCTGAGTGAAGATACCTCCAGTTCGTGAGTCGGAGTGTAGTTGATCCAGTGATGGCCCTATTTTCGATGCGTGGTCGGCAAATACAGCCGGCCCTAGATAGTAACGCGATAAACGACAGGCGCTTTGGTTTTGTTATGACAAAACTACCAACCATACTGCACATATTCCTGCAAAACAGTATCGATAATACGACCGAGACCGGGCCAATCTTCCGCAGATAGGGAGTAAGATATTGCTTTGCCGTATTCTTTCGCTCGCGCGTAGGTTATTGAGGCAATCTAAGTCATCGCGTGAGTTTACATTGGGAAAATGTGGAAAAATCAACCTTGCATATCGCCCGTCGCACAGATTCACGACCATGCTCCCGACAAATCGTACTGATTATTTTGATGATTTCTGCCAGAGCAGAGGGTTCGTCGGAGTCGGGTATATCTAACTGTAGGGGAATCCTCAGCAATACCTCGTCCCCCTGTTCTTCACCTGCTTTACCACATGAATAAAGGTATGTTACAGTGATACGCCAGAGTGTGGGGTCCGAGTGAAGGTAGTCGGCATATGAAAGGACGTATTGGTTGCGTCTAGAAAGTTCTGATCTGCATGAGGAAAGTTCAATCAAAGTACCAAAAAAAAAAGAATGTAGGTATGTACTCCGGGTCCGCCTCGGTATCCAGAAGTCCCAGCGGTTCCATTATGTCCGCCAGATGAGCAGAGAGCCATATGTCAAAATCGGAGGCGTATTTCAAAACCTGGTCCGAATTACCAGAGAAGAGAGAAGAATGTATCGTGTCTTCCAAATTCGTAGGATCCGGCGGCATTTTTTCAAAAACATCGGTGACGACATCCCTGCGGAAAAATGATTATCGAAAAAAACAGAGACGGGGGTTATACGTACGGAAGATCTTGTCTTCTCAGCCTGCTATCCACGAAGATACCCCATGCAGCACACACCTCTTTCCAATCGGCTCCGAGCTCCTCACAAACCCTTTGGAGTACCTCCCCTCGGCCCTCAAGTATCCCAACAATGTCGCTGAGTGAGTCCCACCAATTGTCGTAGTCATCGAATCTCGAATCTTCTGGTATACGATCCATTTCAACACGCAGAGCCTTCACTTTATCCTTCCATCTCCGTGAGGCTTGAGCGAAGTCGCGTTCCGCCGTGAATTGTGGTAAGCGAGGATGAGTTTCCACCAAAGGGATGAGCAGTTTTACGAGGTCTTGTAGATCCTCAGATGGGTGCTGTAGTAAGGTATCCAGGAAAAACAGCGATGCTTTAGAGAGCCCCCGAATGATAGATCTGACTCTGTTAGTCTCTAGATAGACAGGGTGAGAGGAACTGAGCAGTCACCTAGTCAGGTATGGCCAGAAGGCTCCATCTTCCCAAGGAGAGTCGAGGGAGCTAAGGTGGTCCCCTTCTTCCGTAGACGGTTCAATGAAATGGATATTTAGCCATTCCATCAGTTCTTCGCCGACAGGGGCGTCTTCGTATCCAAATTCTGGCACGAAAAGTACGACAAACAATGAAAAAGTCGCGTATAGACTGCGGTAATGCTCAGCAGAAAATTGGATTGGTTCTGGGCGTGATAAAGGTTGCTAAAATCATAGTTGGCTCAGATACAACAAAAAAAAAAAAAAAAAAAAAAAAAAAAAAAACGAAAGACACACAGATAAGTGAATCCAGCTCTCCTTTATAAAATTCACATAATCAATGCTCAGCTTTCGCAAGATTTCTAAAGCCTCCCGACTCTGCAACCTAAACAATCACTCAGATATGTGTCTGGCAAGAATCTGCTATTCTGCGAACCATGAGGCTCTCTCTGCTTCGCATCGTCGACCATATCGCGGAGAAAGTTGAAAATGACGAGAGTATCTGCGATGAACTATAAACTTGTACTTGAGTTTGGTCTTTCGTAGAGTAAGTTCAGTTAACCTACCAGTCGTCTGTCAGATGAAGGGATATCGTCATGACTGGCGAAATAGACCGTTTCTTCCTGCTCAAGTCTTGAGTTTTCCGACGATGGTTCTCCCAATGGTGCCATGTGTATAGCTAAGGAATTATTGTGCGGTGAAAGCGACGCAGAAATTATATGGCCCGACTGAACCAATTCATTGAATTTGCCTGCTTCAACTAGTGGTGGAACAAGATCAATATGAAGAGCATCCATTTTTGCTAGAATTCCACGCGATTCCACCGCAAATGGTCGGTGGGAGGGCGAAGGTCGGGGATATAGGACTGTTGGATGATGGAACGCTTGAACTGAAGTTCCCACGATCAGTTCATTTCTACCGCCACTTGAGCCTTCCGACCTCAGGCCAATCCTCCTACCCACGACGTCGGACGCGAAGGAATAGGCCTTTTCCTGGCTCGTTCAGTCGTGACTGCAATGCATGCATATTAATAATGATCGTCTTCGTTGTTTACGTAGGATGTGTTGTTGACACTCAGAATCCGCGTACTTAGTACTAGGAGAATCGGCATCAAACGACTTCCGTTCATTGACCCCCAGATGCTCATCTTCCTTGCCAATAACTAGCAAGATAGTCGCTCAGTCTCTATTTTTTCAAGCTCCTCCGGTATTTGTTCGAATAGAACCTTACTTTCACCGTCTCACGGCTTTGGATCATGCCTATCTGACCATAGCGATAGTACATTCCTGCGAGATAGGTGCCTTTCCACAGTGAGGGGTGGAAGTGTGCGGTATTTTCCCTCTTCAAAAAACCTGCGGTCCAAACCGGATGCTGTTTACTGTTTCCCATACCGCTGCTAAGATCCACCCTTGACATGATGAATCATGTAGGTCGCTCAACATAAATACACCATGAGGCCAGCCCATCCGCACAACCGGCCTCATTCTCTGACAATAGATCACCTTTTTCGTCGATGAAAACGAAAGACAATTATGGAAAAGAGTTGTCTAACCGGCGGTATCGAGCGATAATGCCTGCTAGCACCAAGGTTTTTGCTGACGCGTTCATCTGAATTCTTTCATCAGCTTTTCCGGGAGGTGATTTTTAAGTTTGGATCACTAATTGCAGCCTTCAGGAGAGCGTTATTACACTGCCAAACAGAGAAATATCAATCCGAAATATGGGCCTAGGTCTTCTAATTTTGCAAAACTTAGAAAGCGCAAGGCAATGGAACCCCAAAGATTGAGCGCGTAAGTCTGAAGGATTTTTCAGTGGTTAGAAAAGCTGCCGGGGATCTCTTTTCATAAACGAGATATACACGGTGGAGAATCCGCGAAGGCGTCGAACCCAACTCATGCCTGATGCCCCTGAGTATCTGGCAGTTTCGCGGAGATAAAATCTCCATGTGAGAGGATCCAACTCTACCGATAGAGTTTGACCCTACGAAGACAGAGGGAGAGCGCACAGTTTGAAACTGGGAAAGCTGCCATACCATCCGGTTAACGAAAGGACATCTGCGAAACACGGAGCTTGAACAAAAAAAAGCTTGAACCAAAAAAACGATGATTATGCCAGTGAGAAACCGGATCTTGTAGTTCAGTAGTGGCATTTTTGCAGGCTGCTGGCAAATAATCGATTTCTAAAAAATAATGGGGATACTGCCGATTAGGAAGTGGTCCAGGATATGGGAAGCAGTATTCACAATGATCCACAAATTCGTCATGGGCATACTATACTAGGCCTAGGCCCGGCAAGAAGATTTTGCTACATACGACTCAAACCCTGACCCAAGTCCGGGAAATGCTGTAACACAGACGCATTTGGAGACTCGGAAGTACTACAGGTTCCAACTTTTACGTCGCAAATTTAATACATAATGGCACAGAATCGTTGGCCAGTGCATGTCTATGACAGTCTTGAGATGCTTAGTATCCTAAGCTAGGCTGCATGGCCCACAGGGTCAATTCATTCCTCAAGACCCCTCTCATGCCACTCCTGGAATGTGGTGACGTTACCAATGCCTCTCTCACTTTACTCCGACTCGGAGTTTCCCAATTTTTAGGAAAATGAACACCCTAGTCATTTAATTGAATGTTGAATGGTGACTTTGCCGCTAGGAAGCACATAGGATCAAGTTGAATGCAAACACTTGTCAAGTTCGCGCCAACAGTTACGAGGAAGGGCGGGCCCTCCGGAGCGGGGTTGATGTTGGACTAGTTCCGTTTTTTAAGTTAAACAGGCAAGGTAGCGAGCCGAGAAACGGCTCGACGGCAATCGCCGCTGTGACGACGCCACCGGGATAATTTCCCTGCCAAAGCGTGAGCAAAAGTTGGCGGAGACGTTAGCGCTCGCCCGTTATATTTGTAAGGATTTCTATATATGGTATAAGCATTGCAGAAGAGGACACCGATCATTCCAAACTTTTTTTACAACGTGCTACGCTGTTTGGCGCATAATAGTGTCTGATGGCCTCTCGAAGAGAAAATGACGAGAAATACCAAGTTTCCCAAAAATTCCCATCTGCTTTACTTGTGAAAGTAGGCCGCCGCGAATAACTCGCGCGGCAAATACGAGTCCGAGACTCGGCACTGTTAGGGTTAGTCGACTAGTCCTTCGGCTTTGTGACTTGTTGTATGGAGCCAAGAGAGCGGTTACTGCGGCGACAATACGGCGAGACTCGGAGAAGATCAAGAAGATCAAGAAAGGTTAAAATCAGTCACATCAGTCACGCACCATATATAAAAAGTATTTCCAAATATAGGGAAGAAACATCACGCATGTAACGACTACCTTCACTTCGTTCCGAACTCGAAGTCCTTTAAAAACTATACTATAACGGGGCGAGCGCCAAAAGTCTCCGCCAAAATTTGCTCCCGCTTCCCAGGCCCTGCGATACTGTCATCCTCTCCACCACTGTCGTTCTCCTGGCAGCTGTCAAACTTGATATTTATCCTCTGCGGAGCGAGACTCGACCAGCTTTCCCAGAGGCGAAGGTGGATGGGCCACCATTGGAAAACCAGCATTCAGTTCATGGACCATACCGTATAACAGATTTCTTTCCTTACTACATCTCAAGTCAGAGGAAAGAGTTAACCCAGGGCTCCGTTGAGTCGGGCAGCATTACTGCATAATGAAGGGCAAGTCAAATACGATTCCATTGCCAAAGCGAAGAATAAGACAATAAATTACAATAAAAGTACAACAATAAAGTATACAGACAGTCCTAAATTCTATGCACCGAAACCATAAAGGGTACGACCTGAACGCTTGAGAGCGTACACAACATCGAGAGCAGTGACCGTTTTCCGTTTTGCGTGCTCGGTGTAGGTTACTGAATCTCGAATGACCTGGGAAGCAGAAGATGAGGGTCGAGTGAGAAACAAGACAATCAGAGGACGTTACATTTTCTAGGAAAATCTTGAGAACACCACGAGTCTCTTCATAGATGAGACCAGAGATACGCTTGACACCTCCACGACGAGCCAATCGACGAATGGCGGGCTTGGTAATACCCTGAATGTTATCACGAAGAATCTTGCGGTGGCGCTTCGCTCCGCCCTTTCCAAGTCCCTATCAAGAGAACAAGCTATTAGAAAATGTCTCAAGAAAATGTTATTCCCAGCTTACCTTTCCACCTTTACCACGGCCAGACATGTTATGTTATGTTATAAGTGAAGTAGTGAGTTTGAGTGACAACGAGGCGTCGGGATGAAAGTAGCGGAAGGGCAACAAATGCGAGCGGACCTAAATAGGGCCGGACTGTGGCTGTGCTGCCCAGTTTGTTGAATGCAGTCAACGTGCCGCCTCGGTCACGTGAATCTACTCGCGTCGCGTTTGTATAAATAAACCGAATTTTTTGTTTGTTTACCCAATTCCGTCACTACCACTACCACCACCACCACCACCACCAGCCTCATCTATCTCATAACATACAATGGCGCGTACGAAACAGACTGCTCGTAAATCTACTGGAGGTTAGAGAGTTTGGTTGCTCGCCATTTCACTTTGTGTTCTGACTGGGCCGTTTTCAGGAAAGGCGCCGCGTAAGCAGTTGGCGGCCAAGTCATCTGCACGAAAGACTGCTGTATGTGGTGCTGTTTCCCTGCGCTTTGTTTTGTTTTGTTTTACTGATGCTTGATTCAGGCGTCAGCTGGAGGTGTGAAGAAGCCTCATCGATTCAGGCCTGGAACGGTCGCGCTTCGTGAAATCCGAAGATACCAAAAGTCGACAGAACTTTTAATCCGAAAACTTCCTTTCCAACGGTTGGTTCGTGAGATTGCTCAGGATTTCAAGGTGTGTTTCCTCGCTTTTTCAATTTTTCATATGGCTTATTGGGTTTTGTTCTAGACGGACCTTCGTTTCCAATCATCAGCTGTGATGGCTCTTCAAGAAGCTGCAGAGGCATACTTGGTCTCGCTCTTTGAAGATACGAATCTTGCTGCTATCCATGCTAAGCGTGTTACCATTCAACCCAAAGATCTTGCTTTGGCTCGTAGACTGAGAGGCGAGAGATCCTAGATAATCCTGGTCCCGTTTCTTTTGTTCATATCATTATTTTATTGTACCCTGTATACGTCTCTCGCATCTGTATCTCTTTTGGGCAATAACATCTAATCCACTGCCTCCGCCACTAGTGTGTGTGCTTGATTTATGTAGTTGGCTCGTGCAACGGGCAATTGCTGCGATGGGGACCCCCTAAACAAATAGTTTAGCACGGCAGTGTATCCAGTCAGAGCAGTGATGACCATCATCCGCATCCATCATGGAATATTCTCCGGTACCACCCACCGACTTCCAGCATCGACACGTAGGCGTTAGATATAAGAATACAAAATTTTGCGCATGATATTTATGTAGAGTAGATACGTTGGCGCACCCTAACAAAAAACTGTTCTATTACTGTAACTTGTTTTTAAATTATATAGCGTCCATAGATGTATCCAAAAGGTAACCCATCCATTCCATCATCCGTTGTCGTCAAAAAAGCAAAGCTCCAGCAAAGATGATACATATATAGACTGTACGAAGGATCTTCTATCCACCAAGCCAAAAGGCCATCGCCAAAACACAACCCCAGCCAACTATATTTGGGAAACACCTATAATAGACTTTACAATGAATAAAAGAGCATCGTCATAGCAATAACGAGTATCTGTATAGATAGAGCACTTGATAGCGATGATGGAGAAGAAACAAAGATCGATCCTGCACCGTTGCTGTTCGCTTTGTGCGATGGTGATGACCCACTGCTGGCGATGACGGTAGCGGCAGCGCCAGTGGTTGGACTTGGGACTACTAAAGCATCATTGCCACTCAACGCGGTCGCGGTCGCGGACAATTGGGCGAATCCGACTGCAGGCGGATTGAAGCGATACACCGAGTAGACGTTTTTCTAATTCACAAAATGCATCAGCAACTTGTTGCTCCGGGCGTCATTCAAAGTAAAGTTTACCAGGAAGGTATCACCGACGATCCAAGCAGGAGCATTGCTTCCAGTTGAAAGAGAGAAGAAAGCTCCCAGACATGAGGTTTTACTCAACACCTGAGCTTGGAAATCATCGTTGCTGATGGCCCAGCTCTTTCCACCGAACGCCATCGTGACAGTGACGGTTGTCGAGCAAGCTTTCAAAATCGGTTAATACGATCAACAGAATCAAAAAGACGGAAAGATATCAACTTACGATATGTGTAGTATCCCTCAAATTGACCAGTTCCAACTGCGGAACCGGGGATGTTGGCATAAATAGCAGCAATTTCCTCTTCGGGACCACCAACGAGCGTGGTACCAGTATCGATAGCAGCAAGGGCAGAGCTTCCAGAACTAATGGTGATTGCGCTGCCCTGAGAGGTGATGGCTATTCAACAATAGATGATGATGAGCGTTTCTGAGCGAGGGACAAAGACCAAACAGGGACACTTGCAGGAGATAGTCTGCAACCAGTACGACTCTGAATTCGGGGGAAGGGGGTTGTAATCAATCTCGCCGGTGAAAAGACTGCTGTTTGTAGCGCCTGAACATTTTCACATTCATCAGTCATCCGTCGTGAACAAGTTGATGGTTATGTAAACCTTACCCATAGTGAAAGTCCCGCCATAGTTCAAAACTTCTGTGGAAGTCTGGCTATCGAGAAGCGTCTGCGTCTTGGAATCATTGTTGTATCTATGGGCCAAGTTAGCGGGAAGAGTGTATATGAGTTGAAGAATCATACGCCATCAGACAGACGGCACCCTTACCTAGTGAGTTGGAACGCCATGAGTGGCTGATCCCAAGAGCCGCTCGACGCCAAGGTTTCCCACAGAGGCGATGCACCAGAGGATGCAATGGTCTGGAACGCAAGACCAAGAAGACCAGAGACAGGCGTATTCAACAGTCCGGACGAAACATCATCGCAGACGGCAAAGACTTGATTTGGAACGGAGAATCCGGCCATTTGAACAACGTCTTGACCGAGCACCCCGGCGGCTTCACCGCTGCCATAGGTGATTTGGAACGGCTCGGAATTGTTCTTAAATGTGGAGGACAAAGAGGGTTTGAAAGTAGGAATCCCGTCGCATGCGGTACTGAGGCAGGTCGAACCTGCCAGCCAAAGATCACTGCAAAGGGCATGTTAAGCATGCGAAAAGCATTTATGAGTGGCAAGGAAGACGTACGATGAACCGGTGTCTAGAATGACATCGTAGGCCACCGGTGGAGTACCAACAGCTATGGAACCAAAGAAGCTGCAACCCACAAACCCATGAGCATAATTCTTGAGAAACAGAGCTCCTGAGAAGGACAAACCTGGCGTCTGCGTTCTGGTTGACAATTCTGACACGACAGCGTAAGTCAAAGGCAGAGGATCGTTTAGAGACAAAGGAATAGAAGCGTACTGATTCTGCCCCGAACTTCGTTTCTGTATTGCGGAGGGGTTACCATACTTTGCCTGGACGCCGGACCTGTGCGCAGAAGCCCAAGCAGCAATATCATCTTGAGACCTGGACTGGGGAGTAACGTTTCTTCTTTTCAAATTCATCGATAGTGATGAGGAGGAGATGTAGGGTGTGGTGCAGCGATAACATTAGCCGACAGCGAGACCAGCAGTGCCAGAGGGATTAATAGCGATGAAGATGAGGAAGAAACCATTGTGGGACAGAAAAGAAGAAGAATTGCAAGAAAAAGAAGTTGGGAAAGTGAAGGAAGGAAGGTAAGCGGAGGAGCGGACTATGCGCTCGACCTGCAAGGGGGTAAGGGGTAAGGGAAGAAAATAATAAGATCACGGCTCGGCGCTACTCCTTACGCAGCCATCAATTCCCACATTTGCGCAGCAGACTGTCAGTCTCGCTTACACACATGCTATTCCGCAGTTTCAAGTTTACAGCTTTGGCCACCCCACAGACCTTCGACAGCATTGCTCTGGGCACTGCCAGATACACGCCTGATTCGGCGCCACTGAACCGAACTGACGCTCCGAATGAGGTCGCAGAGCACCGACTTGATTTTGTGTGTATCAATCTCACCAACATCCCCCACTCGTTATAAACCGCATTGTCCGACTTTCCTTCCTCCAAGACGCCAAGACGCTCAAGAGAGAGAGAAAAAAGCTTGACCGCATCAACCTCCCAGCTTCACCACATCTGTGCCCAGACGAGTCTATGCTCCGAATCAGGTGAAAAGACGTCAGTAACTCGAACAAGAGGTATCAATCTCACTTCCCTCCTCCAAGACGCCAAGACGGCCGGAGGAAGAGGATTACACACAAGACCCTTGGCAGCTGCTTGACAAGTCCGTAATTGGACGCTGCGCGACAGGTAAAGGCGTGGCCTGGGCCTGGCGTTCGGTCCAGTCCGCATCGTATCATCAAAACCACCCAATCAATACCCTGATGTGAACACGCTCGCTCAAGGGTGGGATGGATAAACCTCGAGGAAGCGGTATCGCCAGGGATGTTGTCTGGGCAGTTGCCGACTGCTACCGCAGCGTCGTACCTCTGAAGTGCCAGATAAACCTGCACACTGCTTGTGTAACCTGTCATTTCGTGTTGGCTAACAACTCGACCTGCTTCCGCCGTCCCCGCTCACGTAGCCCCGCTCACGTAGTTGCCAACGGAGGATTCCTTATGACCAGGGTCAAGCGGCGGCCACCCACTTGCTGTTGTACGTCTGAAATCATCACTCTTTTGGTCCCGCATGGCTGTGCCGACTTTGTAAACTCCCGTGCAGTGACCCAGTCCTAATGGATCTGCGGTTCTTCACCTGCTTCTATGATACACAGCCAAATCCCCAGGTGCTCCAATTCAACACCAACACCATCCATTACCTCGCCTGTCTTGCCTCATGCCGTCCCATATTCCCTATTCTCGCTAAATGGATGGCAGAGTCTATCCGCCATATTGAGCATACTCCTCTTCACATCCCGTCCCAGTATCGTCGTTAGAACCACAGTAGACAGACATATATAAAGAGCATGTATCATAGTACGGTGGTCCCAGAGGCGATGGTGCTAAGGGGTCAGCACCTGGAGAATCTCTGGAAACCGGCGTTCAGATAATATATCTTCCTCACTTCCTTCCTTGATCGATCTCAAGTCCGGGCTCTGCATCTTTGATGCTCCGTATCTTGAGCGATAGGATTCATCTACCTTGATAAAACAAGTGCTTACTATTTACGCAACCATTCTCAGCACCGTATAGTGTTGGTATCAAACACCCAGAGTCAAGTCGATCCAGCGACCTGTGCAACCCTGCCAGTCAGAACGGAAAAAAAAAGAAAAAAAATCTGTCCCCCATATGTACTACAGAACAGCACTCCACTCATCGGACGCGAAAGTGGAGCTGGGTCCTTGGAATCAAATCCTTTCCACAAACGGATAACATCGCCCCCGAGTCTCCGATTTCAACTGTCAGCTTCAATCTCAGTATTGAAGGCGCGCGCCCAATCAATCAATCGTTGAAAGAGTCTTCCGGTGAGAGGTCGGCCTCCTCATTTTTTTTTTTGGTGGAGCGTTTGGATGGCACTAGGATGCAACTTCAGAGACATTGGTAGTGGGGAGTTTTGGAAGACGTGGATGTGGATCAAGGGGGAGAGGCCTATGCTTCGAGGGTCATCTGCTGGCGAATTCGAAACAAGTATCCAGATAATATAGGTGATTGAGAGAATCAGGAACTACGTTCATCGTCTCTCTCTCGCGAA
Organism: Collybiopsis confluens; assembly: GCA_013368555.1. Taxonomy (NCBI): domain Eukaryota; kingdom Fungi; phylum Basidiomycota; class Agaricomycetes; order Agaricales; family Omphalotaceae; genus Collybiopsis; species Collybiopsis confluens. The sequence goes on from JAACJN010000431.1 coordinate 20,454, forward strand.
GAGGATATTGTAGCCCAAAACAACTTGTGGGGTCTCGCATAAATCTGAAAAAAAAAAACACAAATTTACCGCGAGACGAGGCAAGCAGTCAACACGTCTCCTTCTTTCTGGTGTCGGTGAATTCATATACCGCAACGATTCGTCGAGACGAGATTCCGACTGTTACAAGAGTTTAGGAAAGTTGTAAGCGCTTTCAGTGGCACCACTGGCAGCAGAACGAGCAAAACTTGTATTCGGAACTCGAAAGCAGGCCCATTTATTATAAACAGCATAGCATAAAGCAAAGCAAAGATATAAAACATGATCAACTAGAAAAAAAACTTCTATTTACGCGTCACGATGGATGCATCTGTAAGCGGAAAAGGACATGTATTAACCAATGTTAAAAGATCGAGAAGAATTCAAGAAAAATTAGACTTACTGGTACTTTACAGCAGAATAATATTATTCGAAGGCAAGCGAGCAGATTCGCCCCTCAGCCTCCTTGCTAGCGCCATATCTTTTGCATTATCGTCACACGTTTGGCGTGCAGCGCGAGCAAGTTGCAATCTTCGAAAAGACCGACCAGGTAAGCCTCTGTAGCTTCTTGAAGGGCATCGAGCGCAGAAGACTGGAATCGGAAGTTGTCTACAAGAGGGGAGGTAGCGGATTCCTATTACAACAAACCAAAAAAACAAATCAATGGCAACTTACTCCAAATCCAGCAGCGATCTCTTTGACGAGCCTCTGAAACGGTAACCTCCTGATAAGTCTCGCCGTTGTCTGTTGATATTTGCGGATCTCCCGTAGCACGACTGTCCCAGGGCGGAACCGCACTTTCTTCTTCTCGTTCTTTTTCCCTCCCCCCCGCCGCCGCCACCGCCTCTTCCATTATGCTTATACAATTTCTTAGGCGACGCCGTTTTCACCGCCCTCTGCAAATCACTTTTAACCGCGGTCTGCTTTTTCGGAAAACCTGACTCTGGGATGCGAAACAAATCGCGCGCGTGTGCGTGAGGAGAAGGAAAAAAAAAAAAAAAACAAGTGTTTGGTGTTCCGTCAGTTCGTCGTTCGAGTTGGATCTCTGGGTGAGAGGGATGAAGGAAAGAGGAAGAAAGGTATGGCACAAGAATGCAGGAGGGAAAGAAGAGCGAAGAGCGAAGAGAGAAACGAAAGTTCAAGACGACAACATTTAGAGACGTACTTACCTCCCATTACTCCCGGAAACTTTCCACCAGTACTCTTCCTCGCAGTCTGTTTGGTTCGAGCCATGGCTAGGAGCGGCGCTCAAGTGTCTGAGTTCGATTTTGAGATAGAAAGTAGGGAATTTCTTTTAGAAAATGAGGGAGGGGGGAGGGGGAATGTCGTGGAACAGCGATTCTGATCAAAAGAAGAAGAAAAGCTTTAAGGAGGGAAGGGATGCGCTCTTTTTTTAAGAAAAAGTGGACCCCCCCACCTAAAATAGAGACGAACACGACACGATACAGATCGCCAGATCTTGGTAGATTTCCAGAATATGAAATGAAAAAAAAAACATCCTTTTTTCGTCACCGAGTCATTCTTTTGTTTCTTCTTCTTCATCCTCCTCGTGCGCGTGCCCACTGCGAAGGGAGGGGGAGGAGGAGGAGTTGGTAGTTATGAAGAAGCAAAGCAAGTTTTAACGTCAATACCGGGAAATACCCACAGTACAAGCGCAAGCAAGGCAGCTGTTGTGCTTTCAACTGTTCAACATGAGCCTTATGTCCATCAAGTGACCCATCTTCAACGTCTCGTCGCTGGTCGGAGATGTGTATTGGTCAGATCCAAGGCCAGAAGTTTTTGGAGAGTGTCCTGCCTTGTTCTGGAAGTTCTGAAAAAAAAAGAAAAAGCGGCGGTGACAGGAAAAGACCTATTCTGTGACAAGTGATAATGATAGTGATAGTGAAAGTGAAAGTAAAAAAGAAATCCCTTCTTTACCCGAAAAGGAACCAAAGGCCTGCCTTTGCAGTCCCTATGCATGCAGGGTAGCAATGGGGTAAGCGACGGAGAAAAGAAACCAAAAAAAGGATAACTTAAGGGATTGCGTGCCAATTGTACTAGAAATTCGCTTTCTTTCAAGATGAATACGAAGGACCGACCGAGCTAGGGGAAAGGCCATCACGATTATAAGCATGAGATGTGTGTGTAATGTATAATCAAGCGTCTCAAGAACAGAATGGAATTACATGCCAGAGGGAGGTCTAAATTCACGCCTCCGGGGCGGGTCTTCTCCATCCCCGTCCTTACATGCCTCTTCAACCGCTCTCAACACCCCCACCAGGCATTAACCCCCTGGCCCACCTCCAAATACCATCCCCTCCAAGTCCTCCTCCGGTCCCAGTCCCAGTCCCTCCGCCTAATCCCCCAACACCAAAATAAAACCATCCAACCCCCCAAGCCGCACCTCCCAAATGCGCCCAATGATCAAAGACCCTCCATCCCCTCCACAAACCCACCATATCCAACAAAACCAAGCCCATCACACCCGTCTGTATATCAACAGGCATAGTAGGTGGAAAATCAATGAGATTTGGGAACCGGGGTACGCGAGTGAGACGAGGGTTAGGGAGGAGTAAATGGCGCCGCTGGCTCCTAGAGATCCAGGGATTGAGAAAGGGGATTTTGATGCGGAGGCTGGGAGGCGAGATGGGGGTGAGGAGAAGACGGAACGTGCTGCGGAGGATATTAAGGATGAGGTGGTAGTGGTAGTGGTGGATGAAGATGAAGATGCAGCGGCAGAAGCTACAGCTGAAGCCCAAGTATCCGTCGGAGGTGGCTTACTAGCAGGAGATGTCAACTGTGCGACTAGTTTAGGGTACCGGATCCTTGCGCTTGCGATGTGTGAGACTAGGGATGAAAACATCCCAGCTGCAGAAGGAAGGAGAGATTTCGTCAGAGGGAGGGAGCCAACGTGGAAGGAAAAGAAGGAAGAAAAAACTCACCCGAAGCGTAGAATGCCAAAAAATGATATACGGAGGTAGATTCAAGTTGAGCATTGGGTTGTTTTTCTTGGGATTGGCGGAGGTAGGTGTATGCTGCTGAGCCTTTTGAACGGGAAGAAGGGGAGAAGGTCAGCTTCCGTCGCCATATACAAAAAAAAAAAAAAAAGGTACCGAATCCTTCTAAAGCAAGACAATTGAAAGCCAGATGCAGGAAACTTGAATGACTGTTTACGATGCAAGAGAGAGACGGGGTCAGAAAAAGGAGCACCAAGCTGAAAAAATAAAGAAAAAGAAAACAACATCGCGTACCTAAATGCACTCGTCAACATCGTAAAACTCAACCCGGACAAGGGTTGATGGACAAAGGCGCGTGTCATTAGAGGTTGAAGTCTCTGAACCTGCCATAGAGCCCAAACGCCTGCGTTCAAGAGACAGATCTTCCAACAGAGACGACGGCCATCAGAAGCGTCTGCGTAGGGCTGGAAGACGGTGAGGTAGAGGGTGGTTATGTATGGACGGATGACTTGGGGGATTTCGGTTGCTTGAGTTGCGAGGTATTTGTATGTTGAGCGGAGGTGCTGTAGTGGGGATATTTAGTATTAGGAAATGGAAAAGAACGTGTAAGGCGTTACTTGGACGAGCTCCGATTGTTGAAACCTCCGAATGTCCCTGTTGGATATACTCTGCGCTTGCCATACCGTAGACTGGGATTTTATTTTTTCAACGACGGCAGCTGTCTCGAGATTGGTAGCCCAGGCAGAGTAGAACAGGATCCCTGTCGAAGCCGAAGCGAAAAACTGTTGGAAAGATAATGAGAACGCGCGCGTGTGTGTGTACAGAAGTGTAAGCTTTGTGCCGGTTACCAATATTTGTTTTCTAACTGTAGGTTTAATAGATTTTGCGAAAGCTGATGATTCTGGAAATGGAGGAGTTCTGGCGGAGGACAGGCGTCGGATGAACAGACGCAACATCGGGCGCTTATATGGACCCATGAACTTGAAATTACCCCCAGATTCCGAACGGGTTGTAGATGCAGACGAGGAAATCTTCTTGCTCTACTCAGACATGCAGCTGTACAGTTCAACTCGCGGATTGGGCCATGTAGACTCTAAGATGGACTCCTTGACTTTCCATATCCTCGACCGAGATATCGAGATTGCCCAGGATAAGACTTCGCTGAGGTCTCGCAAAGGTGATACCGGCAGTGTAGTGTGGAATGCCAGGTCTGCGCTTTTTCCTTTTTCCTTTACTGTGGATCCACTCAGACTATCCACAGCGTCGATTTCGCTTCTGCTTTCCCTTCTTTGTTCGACATTGCCAACGCTCATGTCCTCGAGCTTGGGTATGAAATACATGCCTATCTATTTTTTCTATAATCAGACCTTTCTAGAGCAGGCACTGGCTTCCTCTCCATTGCACTTTCTCCTCACGTCCGCCACTACACTGTAACAGACATCCCAGATCTCATTCCTCTCATCCGAAAAAACCTCCTTCTCAACTTCCCCAGCAAATGGCCTAATCAATCAAATGTATCCCTCTCCCCACTGGACTGGATCCAACTACAAAACGCCTCTCCAAGTATCCGATCCAAAGCTTTCCAGTTTGATCCTCCGGGGGATATCTTACTGGTCGTAGACTGTATATACCATCCCAGTCTTATTCCGCCTCTTGTCGAGACTATCGATCACCTTTCAATACCGGATCGGACCACGGTGGTGGTTGTCGTCGAACTGAGGGCGGAAGATGTCGTTAGAGAGTTTCTGGAATCTTGGTTGGCTCGTCCTTCCTGGGAAATATGGAGAGCAGGGGTGGGTGCGGGAGAAGGTGGAAAGCCGATACCGATACTGAATAGACCGTACGCGATGTGGATTGGGACTAAACTAGGGAGTATACAAGACACGACGACGACGACGAACGGATAAATAGGGAAATATATGTACCATTCTTCACCCCGTTTTGGAAACGCAGAGCTCTCCAACATCGCCATTACCGTTCATTATTCTGCGTTCGGAGGTGTGACACCCTCTTACCTCGACTAAAGACACAGTTGACTTTTTCCCTCTCCAACTCGTGATCAAGTAGGGTACGTACGTGCGCGCCGGCTCGCTCAACTCCAAAAGGACACACAATCGATCACCTCAGCAGCTGGGACCGCGGAAGAGCTTGAATCTATAGAAGGAGAGGCAGGAGAGGCAGGAGGAGCGGGAGGAGGCAATAGACAGCGGAATATTTAGTCGTTTTCGTACTGAGACACAAATAAAGCCTCAGTGGACTATCAAGGAAACAGGACCGCGAGCCTTCAAAGGACATAGAGGTGTGAAGGGTAGAGTTCAGCTACTTTATAAATTGTAAGTAGTATGATTCCTGGGAGCGTCCTAGGTCCTCCCTGTGTTCGTCCGGGCAACGACTTTCAGGGCTATTGAACCATGCCTGGAATACCCAATTTGGCTTATTTAAGCCAAAACGGGCTTATTTTTGACAGCTCATTAAACCTAATCGAGGTTAAATAAGCCAAATTGGGATGCTTACATAGCGTGTGAGCAATCAAAAACAAGCCGGATTTGGAAGCATAATGTTCTGCACACCCGCCGTACTGTAAAATGTCGATACTTCTTTACTTTGATGCAAGATTTGATTAAAAAGTTGCTGATATACTGTATCATGGTCTTGTGCACTTGAGGAGTACTGAAAATGGATCTTTCAAGAGCTATTGTAGACGGGCCGCCATTGGTAGTACCCCTACACTACTCCTTAATACACAGTGCACACACAGCAACACCATATAGATGCAACCAAGACAACTTTCAGATTGAAACAGCATTTAAGATACCAGAAAAATTTATTCAAGTGTACAAGAGCATTATATTCAACAAGACTGTATGCATGGAGCGGCCATGGCGGCAGAGAAAAAATCATTCTCATGTTGGTCAGTGGTCATGTATCTTGAACTTCTGAGTCAAGTCTACTAGCATAAACTTGGATCTGCTACTGTCCAAATGAAGGTGCTATGGGTGATTCTACTCAATAATTACTAAGAACTCAAAAACATAAATTGATCACAGCTAGGTACATCAGACATTTTCCTAATATCTATCCTCATAGACGCCGCACCAAAATGAAGCTTGTGTGGACTTGGATATCCAAAAGAACGACGTGAATGACCTTGTCACTTTTTTTCAATAAAAAATGTGCAGCACACGGTTTGAACTCTCATTGTAAGTGACACAAAAATTACGTAACCGAAATCCGGCGACACAAACCGGTAAGCTACATGACAATTGAAGCCATATTCACTACAAAAGATAGATAGTAGAACCAGTGATTTAATTTTTGATTTCTTCGGCCCGATTCCACTGGCCATGGCAACATAGCCACTTTCAGAGCGATGCTTACGAAGAGGTTGGCTTACGCAAACAATACGATCACGAGACCACGTAAGACCCAATTGATTTGAAATTTTATTTTGAGAACAACACAACTGCCGTATCTACACATTATAAACTATCCTTCGCGACCACTTTCGATCCATCACTACCGTGCAAGTAGCACTAAATCCAAGCGAAAAACGTCTGGCGAGAGATAGACACGGGCTCGACCCGTTTAGAGCTGAATGGGGGCACAGCCGAGGGAGAGGAAGCCTGCAGGAACGAAGGGTATCAACATTCGCGAGAATCAGTGGAAAAAGTGGGAAACATACTGTTAGAGGTGTCTTGGCAGCATACAGCTTGAGCGGAGCTATGATATTGGCCTCAGTATCAACGTTTCTAGACTTGAGGGATTAAATGAGCTTACCATGCGCCACCTGCAATTTGAGCGAGGCTGATGCCGCTGCACACGAGACCGACAGCGACGTTGACGCTCGGGAGGACAATGCCTAACAATCCTGCGAGGGAGGCGATGGTGGGATTGCTAGTATTCGAGATCGTGTTGCAGCACTGGATGGCGCCAGTGGAGCAAGTGTTTCCAGATGGGTCATCGCGAGGTACGGATGAGGCGACAGCAAGGCTGGCGATGGCGGCGGTCACAAAAGCGGCTTTGAATTGCATGATGATGACGAGAGAAGAGTAAGACTAGAGAGGCTCAAAGGTGTGTGTGTTTTTGAAGTGAGGGATCCGAAGGGAGTTGAGGCTGGCATTTATACGAAAAGGAGTCCACTCTAGCAGAGCTTGAACGGGCGTCGGGAACTTGCAGAATTTCTATTGGAAAGAAAACCATGCCGGAGCTGACAAGGGGCAGATACTTTCGCTAAGCGTTGCAGTCTGGCTGTCGGAGTATAGTTATTGCAAGTATAGCGTATATGCAGGGGAATACATACTGACCTTGCAGCAGGACAAATATTCTTGTATTCTGTCAGGAGTGTTAACAGGAACATTGAATGTGGGGGAAGTTCCGTTGAGCAAGGGCAGGCGCATTGATGCGAATGTAGTAACCCCTTCCCCCTCGGAGCATTTTTGATCTGGCGGAGAGTAAAAAACCATTTGCTGAAAGTCGAATAAAGTGCGAAGTCGAAACGTTGTTCCTGGGAGTGACAGCATCCAGAATTTCCTGGACATTCCTGTTCACTGTCAGTCGGGGGTAGAGTCCACGATACTGTATTCTCAATTCTGCGAAATACTGTACAATGAGATCCCCGGGCCTGATGATGACCTTTACTGA
>JAACJN010000432.1:0-27855 GCA_013368555.1 Collybiopsis confluens
TCGATCATTGTTTTTTATTGGGATTTTTGCTGAAAGGACTCTCCGGTGCCTGCACAAACGAGCTAGCGTAGTTTCTCCCCATTTGGTAGATACCACGACCAGGTCTAGGCTCCTTCATCGAGTCTAATAGTTTTTTCCCAAGTTAGGTCGGTCAGTATTTTGTGAATGATCCGGATAGGATCGTTCGTTAAAACCGCCTAACTTCTTCAGATGGCCTCTGGTGGCTCATCTGCAACATTGCGTTCTTAGCCTCAGCTAATTCGCGTAAGAGGACTTGTACTTGATCCTCGGAATCTAGCTGACGATTCATTTCATCTTCTTCTTCGTCAACCATATTTGCAAAGTAAGATTCTGCCTTGCCCCAACCTCGGGCCTTAGCTATATCTTCGATTAACTTGTAGCGAGGAGTATTTTCGTCATCCCGAGGCATCCTAACTTCATCCCGCAATTTCATACGAGTTGAACCGTTGCCTTCCGGAACTAACCATCCTCTTTTAACGTAATCCTGATAAATAGGACACGCTGCTAACAAGTGATCCTTTGCTCGGCACATGAAACAAAGCAATTGACGAGGACCAGTGTTCGAATAGGTGTTCCCATATCGAGCACTTGATCCAGAGGGTCCGGATTGATTAAATCCGTATCGATTCTGATTTCCTTCTAAGTTAGGCTGCCGTTGCGAAACAGCTGCTCCAACTAGAGAGGCTACCGTACTAAGACCTTCGCCAACTTTTAATGTCATTTGACGCATTTCCTTTAACCATGCTTCATTGACATCCTGTTGAGATGCTAGACGCTCTTTTTCGAACTCTAACTTCTCTTTCTCATTAACACTATCTTTGGAAGCGGACTTCCACAAATCTGAAATGCCTCCTTCAACATCGTTCTCCTGCTTAATCTTTCTGACACTTTTAAGGTAGTCAAAGTTCGACTGGGCAGGTAGACCCGACGTGAGTGGATAGGCTATTTGGCTTCGCCTATACGATTCTGGGTTTGTAGAACCAATACCCGACGACCTTACAGAAGTTAGGCCGTATATAGATTCGTAGTTCGACAAGGAGAAGACTTTTTCCGCTGCCGCTACAGCTTCTTTAAGCGTAATAGGATCCTCTTTTCTTCGATTACCGATCGTTGCCGGTTTTACATCTCTCCTAACTTGATCAAACACCATACTTCGAGTACTCTCTTCGAATACCTTCAAGTAGGTGCGTACCGCATCCCTATTAGCTAGGATGGGTCGATCCGTCATTAACTTTTCACATTCTGTTACAAACAGAACATTATAAAGTCGAAACTCGGCTTTCTGCCTTATACTCAGGGGTTCGTACTCGTTGACAATTCGGTCTAACTCGTACATTGACCCTGCAACATCTAACATTTCTTCAGGAAGAATATTTCGGACCTCTTTTACGAATTCATCGTAGTTAGGCGTCCTAACACTCTTCATGCCCATAAATAGCTTTCTGGTCGGATATGTACTCCAATCCAGAGCTAGTTTTAACTTCGCATCGTCCGACGTAATGCCGTTTGAATCAAAGATCCATTCTGCTGCCTCAAACCATTGAATAACTCCGACTGGGTCTTCGATATTCAAGATAGGAGGGGTTTTGTATAACTTCGGTAACTTTTCGGCTGCAGCAGCCAACTGTGTTACCGCATCGTTCGAAAGGGTTGGTAACCCGATCTGAGGAATATTGTTCCGATTTGACATGTTTGTCGATGATAAAAAGATAGGATGAGAAGTAGACGAGATAGAATGCGAGAGATTGAGATTTGGAAAGGAAGACTGAAACCAAGACGCGAAAATAGACGGATAGTCGAAAGAAAGTGTTGGGGTTTGTGTAGAGGCGAGATTGATTGATTCGAAGTTGAAAGGATTCGGTCCTTGCTCGTTATTAGAGTTAGGACTTTCGCCGATCGGTGTTAAAGGTGATTCTGGTTGTTCTCTAAACTGGTCGTCGTTGTCTTGAGACGCCGAACGTACAGCAGGAGATTTTGGGTATGCTCCAATAGAAGGACCTTCTGGTTCGTCTACCGTTGCTTTTTCTTTTGCTTTACGAGTTCGCCCTCTGTTATCTGACGAAGGGTTCACTGATTTTGCTTTTCTTTGACGTGCTTCGACACGATCTAACTCCCCAAAGTCAACGATTTGAACTCGAGATGAATTCCGAGTATTACGCTTCGACGATGGTTCGCCTATCTTGCTTTCGCAACGTACAAAGGGTTTTTGTGGCTTTTAGGCCTATAGATTCTTTTAGAACCCTCGCGGTGGGCTCCAGATAACGCGCAGTGCGTGGGATCACAACTACCACAACCCAAAACCAAAACTAAACCCAAAACGTGTTTAGGTAAGTTAGGACGGGTTCCGCCTTATCAAATTTATAAAGGTGCGAGTGTGCTTGTCAAAGGTTACGCGGGTTCCACAAGAATCTATTACTTTTATCTTTTTCTTTATCCACAGGAGCTAGGGCTCAACTGCTTCGGCGTTCGACTACGGTGTAGCCTAACTAGGTTTTGGTATAACTTTGGATCGCTTTCAGTCAAAGTAGGGGCGCACTGGCCTTCCTAACTCAAACCAAACTCGAAACGGACTTTTGCCAGTGACGAAGGGGCTAGGGCTCAACTTCCTCGTATGGACTTTGGATAGATCGACGAAGGGGGGCAAGGGCTCAACTTCCCAACGAAGATAGGACAACTTTGGTATATACTCGGTTTAGTTCACCACAACCTGAACCGGACTAACACAATGCGAGGGAGCTAGGGCAATCGACCTCGACTTTCCAACTTTGGTATATACACAGTCTAGTTCACCACAACCTTGACCGGGCAAATTTCGTATCTTTTCTTTTCTTTTCTTTTATTGGCTACACAGGAGTTTTCTCGCTGGTTTGCACTTCTCAGACGCCCACTCCGGCAGATACTGAGCAAAATATAATATAAGGTGAGATCCGCACTGGGTAATCTAAAGTTAGGATACATACGTGCGGAGTATATATACTGTAAAATAATAAATAATACTAAAATCCTCAAACCCAAAATAATATTCAAGAAAATGTTGAAACGTCGACTCCAATTCCAATTCCATGTAAACCGACCACCTGGATAGTCCTTCCTAACTAGTTTTCGTAGGATCCTTCCATTTCGAGTAAGAGGTCCGACGAATCGGATGGGTAAACGGATCGGCTAACTTGTCCAGAGCAGAGTTAGAGCGTCCTGATAATTCCTTCATCATTTAGCCACACTCCGGTCTCTAGTTCCGCAGTATAGCTTGAGTCATAACTGAGCTGGCATCGGAATGTCGGTACCGGTCCTTGTGGACTACGGCCTAACTCTCCCAACGTACTCAAAGGTACTTCCAACAATTCCCTCGTTGAGGTCTGAAGTGTTCTAGCTTCTCGTTGCATATCTTTTCATGTATGTTGCATGTATCAACACTTAAGCATATCATATCATTTCATTTCTTTGACTTTTCATTCCATCTGGTACGAGTACTCAGTTTCATCGAATAGTATTTCGGGTGAAACCAAGTTAGGACTCGATAAGAGCCACTGGAATAAGTGCCACGTGTCAAATAGCCTCGTAGGTCTTCGATCCCTTGATACGAAGCCAGTAACTAGCTTATATATGAGACCCTTGGCGGGTTATGGGTGAGTCTGCTAACTTCCGAGAGTTAGGACCAAGTTCTCATAAGCCATCTATATGAAGATGTGTATGGTTTACCATCGACCAAGTTAAACAGAGTTAGGACGCATGGTCCAACCCTCGAGTAATCGCACACATAGTTGCCTAACTTGTTAACTGACGACTAGGGCTCGTCTCAGCTCTCAAGTATACTTTCCTAACTTGGAAAGTCGTACTTTGGATGATTTCACGCATGTACGCAAAACAATCGCATCAACGCAATTGTGAAATGGATATGGAGCAATGAGTCGAAGGAGTATGAGTAATAAGCACGATCACATGATAAAGGAAGAAAGGTGGCGTGAGATAAATGAGAAAAATGATGTAAGTACCGGTTGTCACGACATTACCCCCCTTCTACGGTCGATGTCCCAGCGACAACTTCTGTAAGATTTTCGTATGGGTGCCAGGGCAGGGAGTGAAAAACGGTGGCTGAAATCTTTCGTGGAGCGCTAGGGTGAGCCTGATAAAAGTCAGCAATGGCTTCATCGCTTGTTCCCACCAAATTTTCCTCTGGTTCCCAATTTTCTTTTCCTTCACTGTAACCTTTCCATCTAACCAAGAATTGGAGCTTTTTCCATCGTCCAAATATTCTGCTATCCACAATTTGATCCACTTCCCAGTGTTCTTCTCCGTCAATGATTTCTGGTTCTGGTGGCGGTGGCTCAATTCCGTTTACTTCGTTCCCTTTCCAAGGTGAAAGACGGTCGACGTGAATGTTGTCATGGATTTTCATCCAAAAGGGTAGGGAGAGTCGGTAGGTATGCGATCCGGTTTTCTCCGCAATTTCGAATGGACCTAGGCGGCGGCTTCCAAATTTTCCGTATTTCTGCTGAATTTTGACGTTCTTTGCCGAGAGCCACACAGGTTGTCCTACATCAAACTCCTGCACCCTCCCATCAATAGACTCCTTGATTCGTTGTTTGCTCATTCGGAGTGCCGCCTCTGCATCTTCCCTTGCGTATCGAAGTGCCTCCAGTCTTTGATTGATGGATGGGTACGACTTAGAGACTTCGATCGGAATGTTGAGTTCCGGGGTGTACCCGTAGAGGACTTCGAAGGGGGAATGGTTGTGAGCAGAGTGGGTGCGAGAGTTAATAACAAATTCGGCAGTGGGTAGTAGGTGGTCCCAATCGTCCTGGCGTCGACTAGTGTACATTCGGATATAGCGCTCAATTTCCTGGTTAGCACGTTCTGTCTGTCCATTTGTCTCGGGATGGTATGCGGTTGTAAGCGCAGATTCAACGCCGAGTAACTTTAGAAGATGGCGCATCACTTCAGCCGCAAACTGGGGACCTCGATCTGTGATGAATTGTCTCGGGAGGCCGTGGAGTCGGAATATTTCTCGATAGTAGATATCTGCGACACCTTCTGCAGTAATTTCGGTAGTGATAGGGAGACAGTGGAGCATTTTGGTGTAGTGATCAACGATGGTTATGACTGCGTTATGTCCGTCTTGTGTCATGGGTAGCTCTCCAATTAGGTCAACACCAACGTCTTCCCAGGGGCCACTTGGAACAGGGAGAGGTTGGAGGGATGAGGAGTAATGGGGGTTTAATCGTTTTCGCTGACAAGGATCGCAACCGTCCACATATTTGTCCACAAAGGAGCGCATTCCCGGCCACCAGAATTCTTTGCTGACCAGCTCTAAGGTTCCGTGCTGACCCGGATGTCCAGCCGTTGGAGCATCGTGACGTTGGATCAGAACTGCCTTTCGTAATTCAGGACTTGGTGGCACGTACACTTTGTTCCGGTAGAGGACTAAACCGTTTTCTTCTCTCCATTCTGGTAGTCCACCCACCAACTTCTGCGGTCCTTTGATCTGTTTCAGCCCTTCCAACACCTCTGCTTCTCGTTCGCCATCTGGAAATTATACTCAATCTTTAGGCCATTGAACATAAGTTCTATACTACCCTACTGACTCTAGCATCTCTAGGATCTGTAAAAACTGGAGGGTCTCAGGAGACACCCCATAAATCATACATCACCTAAAGCACTCAAGCTCAAATGAAGGCTGACTTTCAGTCAACTGAAAAGAACACCAAAAAACAATGGAAGGAATTTGGGATATATCAGAGTTCATTTTCCATTAAACTAAAGTAACTTTCAGACGATTGCAGAATTTCCTGCAAAACATTCATGTTTTATCCAAATCATGTCAGTGAACTCCAAAAAGACTAATATTGTCAGTTGAAAGAATCTAGTATTAACTTAAAAGTAATTATATCAGTTTTCAAACAAGCTTCGAGTCCTTTCCAAAGCTGGATAGTTTTATTTTCATGTTCTTTTTAAATCAAATGATATCATTTCCAGAAGAACCATGAGAAATCTCTAGAACCATATCCAAGTATATCTTAAAGCACCCCAAAATCGACTCAAAGCAACCTGAAATCAACCCAAAAATCAACCCAAATCACCCTAAAAGCTACTCAAATTACTCCAAAAGCAACCCAAATCACCCTAAAAGCAACTCAAATTACTCCAAATGCAACTCAAAGCATCTTGGAAGCAACTCAAAATCAAATCCAATGGCCTCAAAATTCACCAAAGCAGACAAGCTCACTTTCAAAGCCTTTGGGAGCAGCTTTAATTGTCCCGAAAAGTATAAAAACATGTTTTGTGACACTCAATAATATACTTGGGGACATATACAACATATCTAGCATCACTTCACTAATATGAGTGTATTATAAAAGTAGATATTAAAATACAGAAAATTTCAACAAAAACATTATCAACGAAATTCAGGCAAACTCCTCCTGATTTGGTAACCCAATAAGAGAAACCTGTTCATGTCCATTTTGGACATTGCCAGTGGTTTCGTTATTGTCAGACACTTCAAGCTTATCTTTAGCCTCGCTGTCCATACCGTCTAGCTCGTCCTCATATTCATCATCATATTCTCCATCATCATCATCCTCGCCCTCATCATCGCTGGTTGTCACACCATTTTTCTTTTTTCCTGCAAATCTTTCAAGGAGAGCATAATCATATACTTGAGGCGGGAGAGAGTCGGTACCAACCGTCCTATGAAGAATCAGCATCAGCAAGGGAAAACATAAATAATAAAGACACAAACATCATTTTGCGGAACAATCCTGTTTGCAGCTCATCGCAGTAGCTGGGAGACTTCTGGTTCATTATCCGGAGGGTTTCAAGAATAGCACGATAACTTTTCAAAACAATTGAGTACGCAATAAGCCACACAAAGAACAAAAAGGACTGACTGCTTGCCTAAGTTTCTAAGTGTAAAGTTACTTTCGGTTTTTTGTCCAGGCAAGTATTCTCGCAAACCATGTCCAATCTGCAGAACTATCAGCAGAAATCAAGTAAAAACTAGGATCACATACCAATGCAGTGACCATTGCAATGAGCGGGATAGGAATCCGCTGCTGCCCCTCCAAGAAGTCAATGAGGAGCTTATCTTGTTCAGGTTTACCCTCAATAAAATACCCTCGAAGTACAAGCGGGATTAAAGGTGATTTGAATGGCAATCTACCAAACCTACGAGCCTGCCGTATATGAGTATAAAATAAGATTTGAAAAAAAAAATCATACTTTAATGTCGAGGTTGCTAAGATGATACTTGCGGTCCTTCAGAAGCCAGGTCACATCAGCAGCCTGAGAACAGTACAGAATGATTTAAGCACAATACAGATCTTGAAACAATAGGCAAAATACTCAACAATGTTTTCACTGTCGTTCCTGGAAGAAAATCCAAAGAATTGGCCCACTCGAATGCGAACCTGAACCCCCATGCTGTAACGAATGGCAGACGGGCCATAGTTCATCTAGGAAAAGGCATCTTGAAGCTTCACAAAGAACAAATGTAAAATAAAGAAAAAAACGAACATATTTGACCAACTTAGTTCGTTCCAGTTGATTCTCAGATAATGTATCCAAACTTGCACCCATGTCGTTGCCCACACCTTCCTCTTCCATCTTGTCGACCTGTGCTGAAAACAGATCCCATGCAAAAAAAGAATCAGATGGAAACATGTCAATTACACATGTAGCCATTCTCGCGCATTGCTTGGCAAACTGAGCGAGTACAGGATCTTCAAGGTCTGACAGCAGGACCTTTGGCGGCTTCTTCGGAGACGGCCGGCGCGATCGCTGTACTAACGGCGTGATATCCTGGACAACCATCTGCAACAAAGAGTTAAACAGCTGTTTGTATAACGTTTAGTGAATTGTCACCTGGCCACCTTCATCTCCCGGGCCCTCGCCCTCATTCTCATCTTCATCCTCAACACCATCCAACTCCATTTCCAAATTGGGGCCTTCGGAAAGATCTTTCGGATCCATCAGGTTGCGGTTGACTATGTCGTTCAACTTTTTGTTAGCAGAACCTGTAAGAGTTGAGAAGAATGAATATTAAGAGGCTGAACCACCGACCAGCCTGAGGAAAATGACGGAGAAAATCAGCTTCATCCTTGTCTTCTGTCTTCTCCCTGTCATTAGCACTGGTAAATTCTATATAGCATGAAAAACAGAAATAAGAGCAGGAAGAACAGTACCACTTACCTCCACCTTTTTTCGAGGCTAAAGCTACACATGAATGTCGTCAGGACCAAAAAAAACAAGAGCTATCGTACCAACCAACTAACCTTCATTCTCAGTTGGCTGCGGACTGGGTGCCCTCCCATTCCCCATAATGGTAGCCATAAAGGTACTTGATTCCTTGTCATTGAGTTGAGGAGAATGTTGAGCTTTGGAAGTTCTGGGTGTCACGAGCTCCGTGGCCACAGCTTTCTTTGGTTGAGTTTGGGTTTGAGTTAGCTGCGCATTTTTGGCGGGTCTAGGTTTGGACGATTTTGGCTTGGGCTGAATTTGAGCAGGTTGTGCACGGGTTCTGGCTACTGTCGGCTTTGGAGCTGTAGAAAAGTCACCTATGTTCGTACGGGGTTCATTCTGGGCCTGTGATCGCGTCTGTCTTGCCCCGGGCTGAGGAGCATTCACAGAGCCTCCCTCCACCTTCTGTTTCTTGGTAGTGGCCGGAGTCTGTGCACTGCTCCTCTTCGTCATGGAGGTCCGAATGCAGAAGTACGCTTACGGTAAGTTGAGTTTGAACAGGTGGCACGTGATAACTGAACGAACCCCGCAAAATTTAATAATGGACGGGTAGGATTAGTTCGTTGCTCTGCTTCATAATTTTGGACCGTCACTCGTGGGATGACGAAGGTATCAAAGCTCGTACCTGATTAAAAGTATTGGCAGCTTGTTCGTATGCGGAGAGAAGATTGAATGCAAGCTAAAGGTCTGGACATAATGAGGATTGAGGTATAAAATCAACGACAGGCACTTACGGAATAGATCCTGTAGCCGCGACTAGAGCACGGGTATGTCAACATCCTCAGGATACTATCGGATTGGATGGTTCAGTGCGAGACATGTCTTCACTCGTAACGGGATATGTGTTCAAGCTGTTTTTTTTGGTTTACTTGGACACGGATATAATTAAAATGCATGGCCTGCTCGTATACATGGAATAATACCCAGACTAAGAAACAACAGTTCAAACCCGAAGAGCGTTAATGCGCAGTGTGCGTGGTCTACACTAAACCACAACCAAAACAAAACAAAGACTAATCTTAGTTAGACTTGTTCGTATGGTACCGCCGTATCAAATATTTATAAAGGGTGCGAGGGTGCGTTGTCAAAGGTTCCGCGGGTTCTTTAGCTTTTTATATTTCTTTTACAGGAGCTAGGGCTCAACTGCGTTTTATGTTTTATAGTTTTATAGATGTGGTCTGACTTCTTTCTTTAGTGCTAGTGAGAACGGGAGCTAGGGCAATCGACCGTCTCGAGCTAGACTATATGTTATTACAACAGTGACGAGGGAGCTAGGGCAATCGACCTCGTATGTACTTCAAACTTCTTTCTCAAACACTAGGGACAACGGGAGCTAGGGCAATCGACCGTGTCTAACTAGTACCAGGAGCAAGGGAGCTAGGGCAATCGACCTTGTATGGATTTTATAGATGGGGTGTTTTACAACGAAGGGGAGCTAGGGCAATCGACCCAACGAGGCGTATTTCAATCAAACTAGAACGAGGGAGCTAGGGCAATCGACCTCGAAGCTAGGCTAGGCTTATTTCTTTGGTTATATACACAGGATAGTTCACCACAACCTTTCCTGGGCTCGTTTATAGAACTTCTTTCGACAAGGACAACGGGAGCTAGGGCAATCGACCGTGTCTAACTTATCTATCTTTATCCTCTTCGGAATAAGATGGCTACACAGGAGTTTTCTCTCTGTTTCGCACGTCTCAGACACCCACTCCGGTAGAACTGAGCGATTCGAGTGCCTCACAGGGACTTATCTCTGGTATAGGTTTTGAGTGCCACACTGGGACTTATGCTCGGGTATATGGGGTGAGATACAAGTCTCGGGAAAAGGTGTGAATTCGTCCACGGGGTGTTGTCTCTTGTCTAACTAGCTAATGTAAGGTATATATGTGAAAAGAAATAACAAATATTCGGTAAAGGTCCAAGATCCCAGAAAATGATGAAACGCCTCGAATCTCCTGAAATACTCGGGAACTTCCTAAACCTATTCTTCCGAAGCCTCCAACGTAGTGACTAGCTATATTTTGTCCGATAGTTCGATTGGTAATTGGCGGATGAGCATATGGGGCGGACCGATCGCAAGGCTAACTCGTTCCAATCTTTTATCCAAGTCTTCCGATCGTCGGGTGAACTTCAAATATCCATTCGGCACTCCACTTTATCCAGCATCCGGGTAGATCTATTCTGATCTAAGTGTTTCAAAATCATCGAGTTCCGGAACGGTAGTCTGACTTGTGTCTGACTCCTTCCAAGCGTTCGTCTCAACCTCTAGTGCGAGATCGTTTATTATTTGAGTAGTCTAGCTCGTAGTCAAGACTCTCCATAGTAAAGCATCATATAGGCGTATACTGTATAACTCTTGTCCGAGTTAACAGGTTATTATCATGTTCGCATAAAGTACGACTGCATCCATAGGCCAATACGAAACCACTGGAGTAAGTTCCGTTCATCGGTGTTGCATTAAGTCATCATGCCCTTGGTACGAAGCAAAGTGCTAGCTCGTTAAAAGGTCCTTGGTGGATATAAGGTGGGTCTACCAACTCGTAAGAGTGGGGGCCAAGTTCCTCTGAGCCGTCTTTAGTTAGACGAGCATGGATCACTCTTATGACCTTAGTGATACCAGTCAGATACATGATCCAACTTCGGTACTCCGCATGCATAGCAGTCTAGCTTGTTAGCTGACAACTCGGGCTGGTCTCAGCTCTCTAGTACATATTCCTACTTTGGAATTCGGTACTTTGAACGATTCTACTGATGAACGCGAAATATTCGCATCATCTCCCCCAAACTAAAGATCTAGACCGTCCTCGGTCTTAGTCTAGTTCGTTAAGGTTCACGCAGTCGTTCTCCTGCCTTCGATACAGTGCAACACTGATGTCCATCTACTTCTTTCGTGTTATTTCGTACTAGTCCATGAGACTCAGTTCGCATATTTAGCATTTTTGACTCTTTGATGCCGACGTCGGCATCGATCAAAGCGGGAATCCATCAATAATGATCAATTAAAGTTCGTCCCACTTCGCCTAAGTCCAGTTTTACAATCTGGACACGCCACAGTGCGTACTTTCTTTTATTTCTCTCTTCTTTGTAGTCGCTCGGTATGTCTTTCTTTCCTGATCAAAGAAGTCCGATTGCTGACTCATATTAAATCTGCCGTAGGCAGCCTGTCTTGGAATAAAAGGACGCCGGTTGAAAATTTTCAACCAGTTCGCTCTTTCTTCCCTTCCTTTCATCATGCCTCCAAAGTCGTCAACTCCACGGTTACGACTACCATCGACTGCAGATATGAGCGACGAACTAGTCGGTAGCTGCCAGGTCTTTCTTTCTAAAGGTGTTCGACCACCTTCTGCTATCGCAAATGGCATAGGTTCTCCATTATCTTCGTCGATATAGTCTTCAGGATTGATCTGAGGTCGAGCAGGTTGCCAGCCACCAGGTGTTATACGAGATAGACCGTCAGAACCGTGCTTGATTCCTTTCACATGTACCAAATTAAAATGGTATTTCCTGATATCCTCAATCCATCGATTGATAGTCGCATTTGGACCACAACTCGGTGATGCGATTGTTTTGCGTACATGCGTGAAATCATCCAAAGTACGACTTTCCAAGTTAGGAAAGTATACTTGAGAGCTGAGACGAGCCCTAGTCGTCAGTTAACAAGTTAGGCAACTATGTGTGCGATTACTCGAGGGTTGGACCATGCGTCCTAACTCTGTTTACCTTGGTCGATGGTAAACCATACACATCTTCATATAGATGGCTTATGAGAACTTGGTCCTAACTCTCGGAAGTTAGCAGACTCACCCATAACCCGCCAAGGGTTTCATATATAAGCTAGTTACTGGCTTCGTATCAAGGGATCGAAGACCTGCGAGGCTATTTGACACGTGGCACTTATTCCAGTGGCTCTTATCGAGTTCTAACTTGGTTTCACCCGAAATACTATTCGATGATACTGAGTACTCGTACCAGATGGAACGAAAAGTCAAAGAAATGAAATGATATGATATGCTTAAGTGTTGATACATGCGACATACATGAAAAGATATGCAACGAGAAGCTAGAACACATCAGACCTCAACGAGGGAATTGTTGGAAGTACCTTTAAGTACGTTGGGAGAGTTAGGCCGTAATCCACAAGGACCGGTACCGACATTCCGATGCCAGCTCAGTTATGACTCAAGCTATACTGCGGAACTAGAGACCGGAGTGTGGCTAAATGATGAAGGAATTATCAGGACGCTCTAACTCTGCTCTGGACAAGTTAGCCGATCCGTTTACCCATCCGATTCGTCGGACCTCTTACTCGAAATGGAAGGATCCTACGAAAACCAGTTAGGAAGGACTATCCAGGTGATCGGTTTACATGGAATTGGAAGTGGAGTCGACGTTTCAACATTTTCTTGAATATTATTTTGGGTTTGAGGATTTTAGTATTATTTATTATTTTACAGTATATATACTCCGCACGTATGTATCCTAACTCTAGATTACCCAGTGCGGATCTCACCATATATTATATTTTGCTCAGTATCTGCCGGAGTGGGCGTCTGAGAAGTGCAAACCAGCGAGAAAACTCCTGTGTAGCCAATAAAAGAAAAGAAAAGAAAAGATACGAAATTTGCCCGGTCAAGGTTGTGGTGAACTAGACTGCGTATATACCAAAGTTGGAAAGTCGAGGTCGATTGCCCTAGCTCCCTCGCATTGTGCTAGTCCGGTTCAGGTTGTGGTGAACTAAACCGAGTATATACCAAAGTTGGAAAGTCGAGGTTGATTGCCCTAGCTCCCTCGCATTGTGTTAGTCCGGTTCAGGTTGTGGTGAACTAAACCGAGTATATACCAAAGTTGTCCTATCTTCGTTGGGAAGTTGAGCCCTTGCCCCCCTTCGTTGATCTATCCAAAGTCCATACGAGGAAGTTGAGCCCTAGCCCCTTCGTCACTGGCAAAAGTCCGTTTCGAGTTTGGTTTAAGTTAGGAAGGCCAGTGCGCCCCTACTTTGACTAAAAGCGATTCAAAGTTATACAAAACCTAGTTAGGCTACACCGTAGTCGAACGCCGAAGCAGTTGAGCCCTAGCTCCTGTGGATAAAGAAAAGATAAAAGTGATAGATTCTTGCGGAACCCGCGTAACCTTTGACAAGCACACTCGCACCTTTATAAAATTGATAAGGCGGAACCCGTCCTAACTTACCTAAACACGTTTTTGGGTTTAGTTTTGGTTTTGGGTTGTGGTAGTTGTGATCCCACGCACTGCGCGTTATCGGATTGTCTAGCATTCCTTTAATATAGCTAGCGTCCGTCTCTACGGTGAGACGTCGGCAACCATATATCTGATAGTAGCTTGCTTCGAGAGCTAGTTTAAGCCCATATAATTCTCGTTTTGCTTGAGAAAATCTGGCTTCTCTTTCATTCAGAGTCAGCGATCCGAAATAATTAAAATATTTCTTCTTAGGATCGTTAGGGTCTAACTGGTATAAATACCAACCAACCGCTTTATACGATGTATCCACCGAAATGTTAACATCCCAGTCATAATTAATAGGCCGTAGAGCAGGTGCTTTACGTATACCATCTTTTAGTAGGTCCATCGCTTTTTCTTGCTCTGGTCCCCATTCCCAAGGTATGTTACTAGTTAGCTTCGTTAATGGAGCGGCTTTCTTTGAGTAGTTTTCTATAAACATTCTCAATTGTCCAGCCGTCCCCAAGAAAGCTCGTACATCACTCTTGTCTTTACAAGAGGGCCAAGTTAGGACAACTTCAGCTATCTTGTCTTCGGGTACTCTGCCCTCATAGGTACATTTATGTCCGACTACCACCACGTCCGGTCGACAAAGGAACGCTTTGGTTCCTGAGAACGTTCCACCAGCATATTTCATTCGCTGTACGACCCTATTTAGGTCTTGGAAATGCTCCCAGACAAATCGTCTAATTCCTTCGTTCCCTTCAATAGTCTCAAAACCTCCATTAGGTAGCTCATAACGCGTAGGTGGACCTCTCACGGGTACATCATCGACGTATGGCCATGTCACATGGGGTATTTCATCTCGTAGAATATAAGTCACATCATCATGATAGATAGGCACCGAGTTAGTCCATCCCATAGGAAGCTTAACCAGTCTATGAGGACCGAATGGTGTTTGGAACGTCGTAGGATCTCTGAATTCAGGATCTAAGTCCCGTTCATCGTATCCAACATATAAGTCTAGCGTGGATCCACACGAACGACCAGCAAAGTGTCTAGCTACATCTGCAGTGATAGTCAATTCCGCGTCTCCGTTGGCAAATGTTTTTAGACTACTCTCCGTTAACACGTCGAACGGTCTGCCCATTAACAGCATGTACGGAGCTCGATCCTGAACATGTAACTGTAGGTATAGAGTCACTTCTCCAAATTTGAAGGGTACATTTCGAGCTATTCCTTCGGTTCTCCCTAGTCCTCCATGCGAATCTTGCATTTGTAGAGTGACATTAGGATCCCAAGTTAGGCCTAACTCTGTAGCTACTAGTCGGTCGACAGATAAAATCTGCGATCCCGAGTCTAATATTCCTTCAACTTCTTCTTCATGATTATTAACTTTTGCTGAGATAGACCGCAATCCCATGCTAGGTCCCGCAACAATAATCATATTTCGTCTTTCATCTTCGTATGCTAGGTCATTGTGAAAGCACTCAATGATGTCTTTCTGTACTATGGAGCCTGCCTTCATACCATCCCTTTCTTCGGTCAAGTATTCAAACATAGCTTCCGGGTCAAGAGCCAGATCATCGATGTCGATATAATCTCCTCGCATCAATACTCCTTTAGGCATCTCAGGAATCTCGGCTTCACCGTCTCCGAGGATGGCTACATAGGCAGACTTCCCTCATTTCGGTTGAACTCTCCGATTCTTAAGTTTTCGTTCTAAGATCTTTTTGACCATAGTCGAAATTCCTAACATCTCTTGAACCGTAAGTTCAATAGTACCATCAAATATCTTTGAGGCAACATCTTCAGCTAGACCGTCTTTGAATAACTCGCTTCTTATCTGGTAGCTCGGTAGCTTCTTTGGATTAAAAGCGGTTGATTCTTCACGGGTAAGAGGACTTTCTTTTTCCCTGTCTGGGTTCAGAATATCGCTTCTATCCCTTTTCTCTGGTTGTTGAGGACGAAAGGTAATAGGCCGAACATCATCGAAAGGTCTCCGTGCAGAAGCAGGGGTGGATCTCATATCCCCATCACTTCTACTATCGGTTTCCTCCGTAGGAGTCTCCGGTCTAACTTCTTCCACTAGTCCATCATCAGATTCTGTGTTTGTACTTCTTGTACGTCTGAAATTCCGTGATGCTACTCCGTCCTGTTTAGGTTTCGGAGGCACTAAGACACCATCAAACGTGACTTTCTTCTTAGGTATTGCTTTTGGTAATCCCGACTGTGTTAGGACACCTTTATATTCGTTATTTTGGTAATTTCTGCTATATCGATCCTCCGGTGTCTGCGCAGGCGCTCCAAAATAGGCTGAAGTAAGATTGCCCATCTTAGAACTAGACTCCTTCATTGGATTTAGCAGTTTTTTATATTGCTAGAACGATCGGGGAGTCTCGATTTCTCGATACCCTGATTATCATATCGTCTAACTTCTTCATTGCGCTGTTGATTACTTAGAATCAACGCGTCTTTTGCTTCCGCAAGTTGGCGTAGAAGGACCTGTACTTGGTCTCCCATTCCTAACTGTGCGTTCATCTCTTCTTCTTCTTCATCTATCATGTTCGCGAAGTAAGACTCTGCCTTATCCCATCCTCGGGACTTGGCTATGTCTTCGATCAACTTGTAGCGAGGAGTATTAACATCATCGCGGGGCATTCGGACGTCATCACGTAGTTTCATACGGTTAGACCCGTCACCTTCCGGTACTAGCCAACCTCTTTTAATGTAGTCCTGATAGATAGGACACTGTGCTAAAAAGTGATCTTTCGCTCTGCACATGAAACATAACATTTCTCTCGGTGTGGTATTCGTATATGAATTATTATATCGCTGGCCTGAGTTAGACGGTCCAGGATTATTGTTCCGATACCTCTCTTGTGACGAATCCGCGTTTGGGCCTTTCTGAGTTATCGCGCCAACTAAGGCAGATACGGCACCCAGGCTTTCACCAAATTTGGTAGTCATCATACGCATTTCCTTCATGAAAGCGTCGTTTACATCTTTTTGGTTAGCTAGACGCTCTCTCTCTAGCTCCAGTCTATCTTTATCTTCCTTGGATACAGATTTCCATAGATCAGTAACGGCCCCATCTAGGTCGTAATCTTCTTGTTTGATTCGTTTCAATTCTTTCAAATATCCGTGATCAGTCTTAGGAAGACCAGACGTGAACGGCATAGATAGCGGAGATCGTCTATGAGATAAAGGGTTGTTAGACCCCACTCTACTGCTGTCCGGTGTATTTAAACCGTAGATAGCTTCAAAGTTCGACGAACCAAAGACTTTTTCTGCAGCCTCAATGATTTCGTCTAACTTAATAGGATCTTCTTCGCGTCGATTCTTGATCGTAGAAACGCGTATATCGCGTCTAACTTGATCAAATACAATCTTTCTAGCCTGATCATCGAAGGCTATCAAATATGACCGTACGGCATCCCTGTTCGAGATAATAGCCGGGTCTTGCATAAGTTTGACGCACTCCGCCCTGAACATAACATTGTACAGACGAAGTTTGCCTTTATCTAGCAAAGTGATTGGCTCTAAATGCTCGATCACCGCTTTCAATTGATTCATCGATCCTCTAGGGTCTTGTACGACGCCAGGGAATAAGTTTTCTAGTTCCTCTCGGAACTTATCATAGTTAGGCTGCTGTACGCTAGCCAAATGTTTAAGCACTTCTCTCGTAGGGTACGTCGACCACTGTAGAGCTAGGCTAATCTTCGCCTCGGATTCCGAAATTCCATTTGCCTGGAAGATCGTTTCCGCTGCATCCAACCATTGAATGGCCGATAAAGGATCCGAAATATCAAGGATCGGAGGACTTCTATACATCTTTGGTAGGTGGTCCTTTGCAGCCTCGATCTGGGCTTTAGCGATAGCCGAGATGGCAGGTAGACCGTTAGGTCCAAGGTTATTTGCGTTATTCATTGCTGGTGGCATGTTTTGAGGATTATTCGAGTTAGACAGATTGAGATTGACGAAATTGGAAAGAGATCGGGACTGAGACGAGATAGGAGGCGAAAACTGAATGTGTGGAAAAGCTGATTGAAACCAAGACGAGATAATAAACGGATTTGGTGACGATGGGGAGGGATCTCGGTTTCGATATTCGAGATTTGATGCGGAGATAGAAGAAGGACTTCTTCCTTGCTCGTTGTCCGAGTTAGGAACTTCTTCAATCGGGGTTAAAGGTGATAAGGGTCTATGTGTTGCTGGATCGTCTAAGTCTAACGACTGTGACGGTCTAGTAGGTGTTATAGGGTATGCTCCAACAGATGGGCCTTCAGGCTCTTCTACTGTCGCTTTTCTTTTATTGTTATTACGAGTTCGCCCTCGATTATCTGACGAAGGGTTCACGGATATGCTTCTTCTGTTGTTAGACAGGAGTCGATCTAGCTCTTCAACGTCTACTTGACCGGCTCGTTGTGAATTGCGAGTCGTTCGTTTCGAAATTGAATCGCCTATTTTGTTTCTTCTACTTCGAAGATTTTATTTCGGCTCGTAGGCCTTTATCAAGTGTTTTTATAGCTTAGAACCCCTCGCGGTGGGCTCCAGATAATGCGCAGTGTGCGTGGTCTACACTAAACCACAACCAAAACAAAACAAAGACTAATCTTAGTTAGACTTGTTCGTATGGTACCGCCGTATCAAATATTTATAAAGGGTGCGAGGGTGCGTTGTCAAAGGTTCCGCGGGTTCTTTAGCTTTTTATATTTCTTTTACAGGAGCTAGGGCTCAACTGCGTTTTATGTTTTATAGTTTTATAGATGTGGTCTGACTTCTTTCTTTAGTGCTAGTGAGAACGGGAGCTAGGGCAATCAACCGTCTCGAGCTAGACTATATGTTATTACAACAGTGACGAGGGAGCTAGGGCAATCGACCTCGTATGTACTTCAAACTTCTTTCTCAAACACTAGGGACAACGGGAGCTAGGGCAATCGACCGTGTCTAACTAGTACCAGGAGCAAGGGAGCTAGGGCAATCGACCTTGTATGGATTTTATAGATGGGGTGTTTTACAACGAAGGGGAGCTAGGGCAATCGACCCAACGAGGCGTATTTCAATCAAACTAGAACGAGGGAGCTAGGGCAATCGACCTCGAAGCTAGGCTAGGCTTATTTCTTTGGTTATATACACAGGATAGTTCACCACAACCTTTCCTGGGCTCGTTTATAGAACTTCTTTCGACAAGGACAACGGGAGCTAGGGCAATTGACCGTGTCTAACTTATCTATCTTTATCCTCTTCGGAATAAGATGGCTACACAGGAGTTTTCTCTCTGTTTCGCACGTCTCAGACACCCACTCCGGTAGAACTGAGCGATTCGAGTGCCTCACAGGGACTTATCTCTGGTATAGGTTTTGAGTGCCACACTGGGACTTATGCTCGGGTATATGGGGTGAGATACAAGTCTCGGGAAAAGGTGTGAATTCGTCCACGGGGTGTTGTCTCTTGTCTAACTAGCTAATGTAAGGTATATATGTGAAAAGAAATAACAAATATTCGGTAAAGGTCCAAGATCCCAGAAAATGATGAAACGCCTCGAATCTCCTGAAATACTCGGGAACTTCCTAAACCTATTCTTCCGAAGCCTCCAACGTAGTGACTAGCTATATTTTGTCCGATAGTTCGATTGGTAATTGGCGGATGAGCATATGGGGCGGACCGATCGCAAGGCTAACTCGTTCCAATCTTTTATCCAAGTCTTCCGATCGTCGGGTGAACTTCAAATATCCATTCGGCACTCCACTTTATCCAGCATCCGGGTAGATCTATTCTGATCTAAGTGTTTCAAAATCATCGAGTTCCGGAACGGTAGTCTGACTTGTGTCTGACTCCTTCCAAGCGTTCGTCTCAACCTCTAGTGCGAGATCGTTTATTATTTGAGTAGTCTAGCTCGTAGTCAAGACTCTCCATAGTAAAGCATCATATAGGCGTATACTGTATAACTCTTGTCCGAGTTAACAGGTTATTATCATGTTCGCATAAAGTACGACTGCATCCATAGGCCAATACGAAACCACTGGAGTAAGTTCCGTTCATCGGTGTTGCATTAAGTCATCATGCCCTTGGTACGAAGCAAAGTGCTAGCTCGTTAAAAGGTCCTTGGTGGATATAAGGTGGGTCTACCAACTCGTAAGAGTGGGGGCCAAGTTCCTCTGAGCCGTCTTTAGTTAGACGAGCATGGATCACTCTTATGACCTTAGTGATACCAGTCAGATACATGATCCAACTTCGGTACTCCGCATGCATAGCAGTCTAGCTTGTTAGCTGACAACTCGGGCTGGTCTCAGCTCTCTAGTACATATTCCTACTTTGGAATTCGGTACTTTGAACGATTCTACTGATGAACGCGAAATATTCGCATCAGCGTGGTCAGTGAATCCAGCGAAGAGTCTGGCCATCGGCTGACCAGGCAATGGAAGCACATTCAGACAATCATCCATATGCGGGCTTGAGTTGATCAACAATATATCTGCAATTGTGGGTCAGAATGAATTCAAAATGGACAGTCGGACGTGTTACTTACTTGCTCTCGAGGACAGATTTTGACACAAGTGGTAGGGGTCGCTACGAGCCAGTATCGGTTGGGTGAGAAGACGAGGGCGTTGACAATGTCATCGGCCTCAAGGGAGTAGAGGTGCTTGCCCCCGAGGCATGGTGATACCCTTGATACCGTCTTTTCCTCCTGAGGCGGCAAGAGAACCATCGAGTCAGGGAAATAGTGTTGATATAGCCAGCGTGGCCATAATCTATCGACGGAGAGACACCATGGTGAAGAGAACCATTGCGACTATATCAAGTAGGAGCCAATGAAGAAGCACGGTTCATCACTGCTGTTGTTGTCGTCACCGTCGTGCCGTAAATTCTCCCGAGGCTAGTCGCACCCAACCAGAGGTCGAGAGAATTTTCGAAATCTTCGTCGTTATTGAAGATGTTCGACGTGATCTCCGAAGTACGATGAGGCTGAATAATAGGAAGCGTAAGAAACTACAGAGATATGGGAATAGTATCGAAGAGATATCGGTGGAAAAATGGTTAGGGTCAAACCCTCTGAAATAGCAAATATAATACAACATATGAGCAGCAACTCGGACGGAGTATTCACCTTCACAACCTTATCCCATCCGCAGGGAACAACGATAGGGTTCAACAAGACGTTAGGACTGAATCGGACATAGGAGACCTTGCATAAAGTGGTTAAATTATAGCGAAATCTGGATCGTCAAGTCGAACGTACCACTCAGAGTGCCCTTGCCCATCATCCCTAATATTGAATTTACATTTACCGAGAGTTTTCTCCAGAGTCCGATAGCGAACCAGATACGATTTATCGGTGCTCAGCACTGAAGCTACCGGAAAAGAACATCGGAGGTGTGATCGACAAAGCGACATGTTGTGCGAACGGCGTTAAAGTACCAGAGGCGTGGGGTGTGGTCCCAGGAAGACGAATGAGCGAACTGGCCGTGCGGTAGGGAAGACAAAGTGGTTGTGGCATTGGGGAATTCGTCTCGTGGGCTAATTGTCAAACGGATGGGTTTTCTGAAGAGTGCTGAAGAATTAGAAGCCAAATCGGCGGAGTAGATGTTCTGAGCACATACCTCTTGCTTGAAGTCGTAAGGATCAAGTCAGGGTTCTCGTGGCCGAGGTCGATATCCAGGAACTGTGAGAAAGAGCTGCACAGTATACCGCTTGTGATTTGCCGAGGTCATCATACTTTCTTCAGCCAGACAAGCTTCAATGGAAGTGGACACTACAAGACGCCTGTGTTTGGGCCTGCAAAGGTAGTTGTCACCTAAGACAAAAGGATGAGAATAAGCACAGAAACTCACATTGATGTCCTCTTCCTTAATATGACCTGACGGCTCATATCCCTTTTGTCTAAGACGATGTGATTTTGCTAATCGCAGCTTCGTGCTTCTTCTTGACTGCCATGCCTAGCTTGTCAGAGTTTGTGGGAGAGTCGAGATAGAAATACCTAGTTAAATAAAATATGAAAACTTGATACAGATAGAACGGGAGGACGACTTACAAGTGCTTGAATATTATATCTGGGTCATAATGTATCGTGGTGTCGTCTTCACCTCCCAACTTGATATCCTGCGCAACGTTTTAGTTCCTGAGGAAACTGTGTAGACTGAGTGTGAGGACCTTTCCGGTACCGTGAAGCGAATAGTCGAAACCCTTGACATCGGCTCAACCGCTACAAGGGTTTCAGGCTCTTTCATTCGGCTGTCTTTTCTTCTTCGGGATGGCATGGCCAGCGTTCGGGTTCGGGTTTATGTAAATGGGTAGGACCTCGAACTGCAAGTAATTGTCAACGAAAGAACCCCACGAGTGAAAGAGCGAAGCCCACGCTTACCTTCTTTGGCGCTTGCTTTTGTTTCTTTTTCGCTGGCCAGTCCCTTTTCACCAAAAACAAGTTAGAGGTATAATTAGGCTAACAAGCCGCTAAACGCGACATACTTGGAAAGATCATCCAGCTTCCGTTTCTTCTCCGAGCCATAGCTCCTATTGATACCAAGGATCATCCCATTGTTACCCAAATGGAAATTTAGCAAAAAAGGTACTCACTGGACGCCGTCCAACAGTCATCTTTACCAAGATCATCTCAGATACGGACTGCTCTTGGAAAACGCAGAGAGTACCGGAAATGATGATGATATGTTCGGCAGCTTCGAACGTTGGGCACGAAACCCATATATACCTGACGTAATAATCTCCGAAGCTTTGACCTCTAAAACAAACGCGATCAGCAATACGACATCCACGATCACAGGTAAGAAAGCTGGTTCCTCACTCTTCTGTAGTGGATCAAAAAACGAATCGAATTGAAATTAATGTCAAGGGAACTGACCAGTCGTGTCCATTGTCATTTAATTCCAGATCACCCTTCAGCGCGCTAATGCGCAGTGTGCGTGATCTACACTAAACCACAACCAAAACAAAACAAAGACTAATCTTAGTTAGACTTGTTTGTATGGTACCGCCGTATCAAATATTTATTAAAGGGTGCGAGGGTGCGTTGTCAAAGGTTCCGCGGGTTCTTTAGCTTTTTATATTTCTTTTACAGGAGCTAGGGCTCAACTGCGTTTTATGTTTTATGGTTTTATAGATGTGGTCTGACTTCTTTCTTTGGTGCTAGTGAGAACGGGAGCTAGGGCAATCAACCGTCTCGAGCTAGACTATATGTTATTACAACAGTGACGAAGGAGCTAGGGCAATCGACCTCGTATGTACTTCAAACTTCTTTCTCAAACACTAGGGACAGCGGGAGCTAGGGCAATCGACCGTGTCTAACTAGTACCAGGAGCAAGGGAGCTAGGGCAATCGACCTTGTATGGATTTTATAGATGGGGTGTTTTACAACGAAGGGGAGCTAGGGCAATCGACCCAACGAGGCGTATTTCAATCAAACTAGAACGAGGGAGCTAGGGCAATCGACCTCGAAGCTAGGCTAGGCTTATTTCTTTGGTTATATACACAGGATAGTTCACCACAACCTTTCCTGGGCTCGTTTATAGAACTTCTTTCGACAAGGACAACGGGAGCTAGGGCAATCGACCGTGTCTAACTTATCTATCTTTATCCTCTTCGGAATAAGATGGCTACACAGGAGTTTTCTCTCTGTTTCGCACGTCTCAGACACCCACTCCGGTAGAACTGAGCGATTCGAGTGCCTCACAGGGACTTATCTCTGGTATATAGTTTCGAGTGCCTCACAGGGACTTATTCTCTGGTATAGGTTTTGAGTGCCACACTGGGACTTATGCTCGGGTATATGGGGTGAGATACAAGTCTCGGGAAAAGGTGTGAATTCGTCCGCGGGGTGTTATCTGTTGTCTAACTAGCTAATGTAAGGTATATATGTGAAAAGAAATAACAAATATTCGGTAAAGGTCCAAGATCCCAGAAAATGATGAAACGCCTCGAATCTCCTGAAATACTCGGGAACTTCCTAAACCTATTCTTCCGAAGCCTCCAACGTAGTGACTAGCTATATTTTGTCCGATAGTTCGATTGGTAATTGGCGGATGAGCATATGGGGCGGACCGATCGCAAGGCTAACTCGTTCCAATCTTTTATCCAAGTCTTCCGATCGTCGGGTGAACTTCAAATATCCATTCGGCACTCCACTTTATCCAGCATCCGGGTAGATCTATTCTGATCTAAGTGTTTCAAAATCATCGAGTTCCGGAACGGTAGTCTGACTTGTGTCTGACTCCTTCCAAGCGTTCGTCTCAACCTCTAGTGCGAGATCGTTTATTATTTGAGTAGTCTAGCTCGTAGTCAAGACTCTCCATAGTAAAGCATCATATAGGCGTATACTGTATAACTCTTGTCCGAGTTAACAGGTTATTATCATGTTCGCATAAAGTACGACTGCATCCATAGGCCAATACGAAACCACTGGAGTAAGTTCCGTTCATCGGTGTTGCATTAAGTCATCATGCCCTTGGTACGAAGCAAAGTGCTAGCTCGTTAAAAGGTCCTTGGTGGATATAAGGTGGGTCTACCAACTCGTAAGAGTGGGGGCCAAGTTCCTCTGAGCCGTCTTTAGTTAGACGAGCATGGATCACTCTTATGACCTTAGTGATACCAGTCAGATACATGATCCAACTTCGGTACTCCGCATGCATAGCAGTCTAGCTTGTTAGCTGACAACTCGGGCTGGTCTCAGCTCTCTAGTACATATTCCTACTTTGGAATTCGGTACTTTGAACGATTCTACTGATGAACGCGAAATATTCGCATCATCTCCCCCAAACTAAAGATCTAGACCGTCCTCGGTCTTAGTCTAGTTCGTTAAGGTTCACGCAGTCGTTCTCCTGCCTTCGATACAGTGCAACACTGATGTCCATCTACTTCTTTCGTGTTATTTCGTACTAGTCCATGAGACTCAGTTCGCATATTTAGCATTTTTGACTCTTTGATGCCGACGTCGGCATCGATCAAAGCGGGAATCCATCAATAATGATCAATTAAAGTTCGTCCCACTTCGCCTAAGTCCAGTTTTACAATCTGGACACGCCACAGTGCGTACTTTCTTTTATTTCTCTCTTCTTTGTAGTCGCTCGGTATGTCTTTCTTTCCTGATCAAAGAAGTCCGATTGCTGACTCATATTAAATCTGCCGTAGGCAGCCTGTCTTGGAATAAAAGGACGCCGGTTGAAAATTTTCAACCAGTTCGCTCTTTCTTCCCTTCCTTTCATCATGCCTCCAAAGTCGTCAACTCCACGGTTACGACTACCATCGACTGCAGATATGAGCGACGAACTAGTCGGTAGCTGCCAGGTCTTTCTTTCTAAAGGTGTTCGACCACCTTCTGCTTTTCTCGACCCCGACTACTCCAAAGCCGGAATCGCTGACTATCTTTTCCCCACCTTGAAAACGACTTCGCCGTCTCCAAAGTCTTCAACAAACGATTTTCCTACGACAACGTATCCACAAGCTCTCGTCAAGTGGTACGAGCCCGCCGTCGCGTCTAACGATTTTTCGTACGCGGAGGCATCTGATCTTTTCATCGCTGTGAAACGCGTTCAAGCCGCATTTTCTGACGCCTACTATCAACGTCGGACTAACGATGAGGACGAACAGCTGGTTTTGCTGGAGGCTGGACTCGAGGATGCTCGTCCAGCTCTGGTAAGTTAATCTTTATTTTCATTTTTCGTTTAATTTTGACTGAAATGTCCTTCTTACAGACTTATTTGTCCGATTTCTGGGGTAATGTTCGAAATTGCCCGCTCTTCGCGATGATCACTCGTGGCTTCGTCCACCAAATGATCGTCGACATATCTAGCTTCTTGACCACTGAGGAGAAGGTCAACCTCTTAAAAGGTTGGGCAATTCCCGAGACTGAGCTCGACCACCTCCAGGTGAATCTTTTCTCTTTTTCTTTTCGATTTTCTCTTAGTCTAACTATCCTCCGATAGGACTATTATAGTCTCAGCAAGCAGAAATTTGAGGTTTTCCCGCCCATCCCTCTAAATCCTTTCGATCTCGAGGGGGCCTGTCTTATTTCGCTGCTCGACAACCCTTCGTCCTGGTTCATCTTTCCTGGCCAAGACCGTCTGGACTACGCTCCAGAATCTACCAAACCCGACGAGCGGAATGAGGAGGTGGAGGGCCCTGATGACGACGAGGTTGAAGTAGAAAAGGAGGCGAAGAGCGCCAGTCCAGAAGTTGGACATCGCGTTCTTTGGGTAAGTCTAGCTTCTTCTTTCATGTATTCTAGTCATTCCCTGACCAATTGTTCGTTTTACAGTCTGTAGGCAAGCCGGCCGTTCGATACAGCACTTCGGGTCACGCCAAACGCCCCGCTTCTCCTTCTAGTGAGGATAGCGACAGCTCGACTGAAGTTCGCAAGAAACCGGGTAAGTTTCTTTTCAAATATTGTCATCCTATGCAGGCTAACTTCGTTTTCTTCTTTTTAGCCAAACGCCAGAAACCTTTCGTTTCTATGGATGACGACGTGCCGTTGTCCAGACTCGTAAAGTCGCCTGCGAAGGCAATCGTCGACGGTCCGAAGGTAAGTTCCTTCAGCGTTTATCTTTCTTTTGTTAGACTAACGTTTCTTTTCTTCCTAGGCTAATTCTGCGGCGACTAGGACCGTCATTCGTCCTTTGCAGAGGGCCGATCGTATCCGACCCGTTCCTCCAAGGAACAAAACGTCGGTGGCTGCATCTGCGCCTTCTACATCCAAGTCCTCTTCCAAGGGGAAGGGTAAAGGTAAGGCTAACAAGGCCACTTCGGGCTCTGGTGCCAAACAAGAGTACCACCCCAAGTCCAAGTTCATCAAGGACGTGGAGGGTGTCTCCGTTGTCGGCGACTTCCTCGCATCCGACTCCTTCGTTCCGGAGGAGACGGATCTTCTGGGTTCTCGGACCCAATATACGGTGCGTCTAACTTCGATAAAACTAATTCGATTCGCTAACCATGTTTCTTTCTTCTTAGACTGGCCCCGACATGCTCCTGCGTATGCCGCACTTCCAAATCGACAAGTCTTTAATGGCTTTAGGAGGCATCGTCGGCCGCAATGGCTTCAATATGTCCGTTGGGGACATTCAGAGGCTAGCGTTCCCTCTTCCGAAGGTAAGTCTGACTCTTTCTACTTATTATTTTCTTCTTCTTATCATTTTTCTTTGTTAGCCCGCGCGTATGGAGAACGGCGACCAACTCGGGTTCTGTCTCGAGTGCGTTCGAGCTGGGAAGGACGACTGCGACTACCAGCGTCCTCAATCCCGGTGCCGGAACTGTCAGACCCTCAAGCTTCAATGTTCCAAAACGTTGGACCTTGAAAAAGGTTTGGACGTTATGAACGTGACTTTGGCTCACTTCCGGAACGCTCCCGAAAGTAAGTCTCTTTCTTTATATCATCTTTTTATTACTGATCATTCTTTCTAGATGCCCAGGCTCGTTTCCGAGTCGCCCAGGATCTTCGTCAAGCGCTCGATCTAGCTGTGGAGGGGTACACTGCCCAGAGAAAGCTCATCGGCTTTCTTTCCGGCCAGTTCCTTGAAGCGTTTAACGAGTTCAAGGCTACGATGGACGATCCTTTGATCGTCCTGAAGAGTCTAGCTTATAGTCCGGAAGACCCGGTGGCTCGTTTCTCATACGACCAATTCGCGCTGCTGGCCACCCTCTTCAAGTGGAACAGCAAATTGAACTTCTCCGAGGTCGACACCGGCGACAAGACCTTGCTCGAATGGCTCGAGCACGTCAAGTTCCTCGCTTCGGAGCCTCTCTCGACGCGTCTACCTCTGGTGGACTTTCGAAAACCATCGTCGACTTGTTCCCTTCTGACGAACGCTCTGGGACATCGAAATGGATGCGCAGGACGACGACGGTGAGGGGGAGGACGAGCTGGCTGAGGGCCTAGCTACCTCCGTTCCCATCGTTGGGTCGGAGGCCAGTCTAGCTGGCGGTCCTTCGTCGTAGGTTTATAATTTTTAGCTCTTGCTTGTGTCGGGGTGTATCCATCGTTGGATACGCCCGTATTTTCTTTTTATTTTGTTTTTCTGCACTCTGCTCTCGGACTCTACATCTGTTGTTCTAGTAATACGTACTAGACTCTTTTGTAGAGTATAATCTTTCTTGCTCGCAACTGGTAACTCGTATTCGAGTTGCCAAAAAAAATATAATCTCTTTCTTGGATCATACTGTGCGAGTTTAAGATAGACCGACATTTCCGTAAGAAACATCTTGAGTATAACGATCCGATACTCGGTCTATCCTAGATCTGAGTGATCTGAGTTAATCTCTCAATGTAGATCTCAAATCGTAGCAGGTACGATATTTCTAAGTCAAGCTGAGGATTTATCCATCGCTTATCATTTTTCAACATGTGAAACTCCAATTTATGGGAATTTTGCACAATTTTCGTTCTCTCTCCCCCAAACTAAAGGTTTCAACTGTCCT
>JAACJN010000433.1:0-27511 GCA_013368555.1 Collybiopsis confluens
GGGGGCAAGGGCTCAACTTCCCAACGAAGATAGGACAACTTTGGTATATACTCGGTTTAGTTCACCACAACCTGAACCGGACTAACACAATGCGAGGGAGCTAGGGCAATCGACCTCGACTTTCCAACTTTGGTATATACACAGTCTAGTTCACCACAACCTTGACCGGGCAAATTTCGTATCTTTTCTTTTCTTTTCTTTTATTGGCTACACAGGAGTTTTCTCGCTGGTTTGCACTTCTCAGACGCCCACTCCGGCAGATACTGAGCAAAATATAATGTATGGTGAGATCCGCACTGGGTAATCTAAAGTTAGGATACATACGTGCGGAGTATATATACTGTAAAATAATAAATAATACTAAAATCCTCAAACCCAAAATAATATTCAAGAAAATGTTGAAACGTCGACTCCAATTCCAATTCCATGTAAACCGACCACCTGGATAGTCCTTCCTAACTAGTTTTCGTAGGATCCTTCCATTTCGAGTAAGAGGTCCGACGAATCGGATGGGTAAACGGATCGGCTAACTTGTCCAGAGCAGAGTTAGAGCGTCCTGATAATTCCTTCATCATTTAGCCACACTCCGGTCTCTAGTTCCGCAGTATAGCTTGAGTCATAACTGAGCTGGCATCGGAATATCGGTACCGGTCCTTGTGGACTATGGCCTAACTCTCCCAACGTACTCAAAGGTACTTCCAACAATTCCCTCGTTGAGGTCTGAAGTGTTCTAGCTTCTCGTTGCATATCTTTTCATGTATGTTGCATGTATCAACACTTAAGCATATCATATCATTTCATTTCTTTGACTTTTCATTCCATCTGGTACGAGTACTCAGTTTCATCGAATAGTATTTCGGGTGAAACCAAGTTAGGACTCGATAAGAGCCACTGGAATAAGTGCCACGTGTCAAATAGCCTCGTAGGTCTTCGATCCCTTGATACGAAGCCAGTAACTAGCTTATATATGAGACCCTTGGCGGGTTATGGGTGAGTCTGCTAACTTCCGAGAGTTAGGACCAAGTTCTCATAAGCCATCTATATGAAGATGTGTATGGTTTACCATCGACCAAGTTAAACAGAGTTAGGACGCATGGTCCAACCCTCGAGTAATCGCACACATAGTTGCCTAACTTGTTAACTGACGACTAGGGCTCGTCTCAGCTCTCAAGTATACTTTCCTAACTTGGAAAGTCGTACTTTGGATGATTTCACGCATGTACGCAAAACAATCACATCACCGTTTTCCTTTTCCGACCCCGGCGCAAGCTTCTGTTTTGGGAAGGCTACGCCTTCGAGTTCAAAATGCCCTCTTCTCCCATGATCAGTAGAGATTTTACGGAAGGGTTGGCAAACTTTGCTAATATCGAAAACTACTCCGATCTGCGTTGTTTCGCTCTCCACAAATCCCTGCCGGCAAACGAGCAACCGTCTATCCTTGGTTGCACCATTCCCGTCTATGCTTCCTCCCCTGGAGGAGCTAAACTTCGTACATTCAAGAACACCTACAAGCCTTACATTTGGGGTATCCCGACGTGGTCGAAAGAGGAGCTTTGGCGAGGGTGCGGTTATTTCTTGTTTTGCCTACGTTCTTGGATAGACATAAACATCAAAAACGCTCTAGCAAGGATCTTAAAGGAAGAATTCAAGGTTCCAAAGCGGCGCCACCCATTCAATCCTCGTCACGACAGATATGATGCTGACAAAGACGGCACCGGTGTCAATGCACTGGCGGATAACAAAGCTAACAACAACGATGCCCCGGTAGTCAAAGAAGAAGAGCTAGACAAACCTTCCCCCACCTTTGAACTTTCCAACGATTCCAACCAGGGTATTTCACCCGAGTCCTTGACCTTGATGTACCAATATCTGGAGTACGCCATAAAAACAATGGGATGGACCGCGCGGGAGGTTTTCGAGTTCTTCATTAACCCCAACCGTAAGTCCCATCATACCATGAACTCGCTATTCTAGCTAATCTGCCTTTCTGTAGAGGCTCGTGGGCAGATGCAGCCAGCCGACGTTCTAGAGTACCTGTCTAAGATGACAAACATGGACTGGTTCACTGGCTACGCTTCGGGTCCTCAGAATAGTACCGGTGACAGGGTCTCATTCCCCCACACCGTCTTTTACCAACATCTCCGACCGGTGCCTGCTGATTCGCTCGACAACGCGGAGTGGATAGTCGCCTTCAAGAGCCCCGTTGCCGAGGACGTTTTCACCGGCCTATTGACAGGCAAACCATGGAGTGCGCTGCATGGGCTGCTTGACTCTATGTCGCAATCAAACAGTCCTTTGGCCGCGGCCTTGTGTAGCAGCGTATTCGATTGGATGGCCGCCAAACAGCTATCTTATCACCCCCCCCTGATGATTCTCAACGAAATGGTGCGACCTGCCAGAAAACACAGCAACATGCAAGCCTTGCAGACCACATACTCGCGTGTACCGCAGAGCTCGGACAATGGACTGCCGCATGGCGTAGTGGGGAAGGAACCGCCTAACCCTACAAAGGTGAAACTCCAGTTGGTCTTGACGAACGGCATCCGGCGCATGGAGGATAATACCGTACCCAACATCGTCAGCAACCGCTTCTACAACGGTAACAGGTACACGCCATTGTTTGACTCGTTCATACTTCACGAGGAACACGGCACCGCAATACTCTACTTTTTCCAATACTCTGTTTCAAAATTCAAGGATGGTTTTTCCGGCCATGGTTACCAGCTTGTTGTTCAAATCTACAAGAAAGTCAGGGAGTTCCTCATGGGATTGGAGGATGAGACAGACAAATTGCCCGGCCCACCCGTAAAGCGAAGGCGAAGCAGCCATTCCGGCGACTTGGATGTTCGTTTTGTACTAGTCCAGTACCACAACGAACCCCGTGTTAACTGGATATTACCCGTGTTCGACTCTGAAAAACACACGTCGGAGAATAGGTTTCCCTTCAAGGTTTTCAATGCGACGTTGCACCTTGAGACGCGCGAGTGAGTGTTCTCGAATTGTTCACTTCTTTATTCTGCTAATCAACCGACAACGCAGCCCGTCTATGGAGTAGAGATGTTTGTCGCAGCTTAGTCTTGGCGTCGGCGGAAATTCTTAAGGAATAATAGGCGGAGAATAACTCGTTTTTCCTTTATGCAGTCGATTACCAATAGTACCTGTGCCTCAGATTCTGTATATACACGTTGAATTCAGCTACATGTCATGGGACCATTGTCCGTTGCACATACTTCCACCTCCGTAGTCGGTGCACACGTGTACATACCATGCTTCTTGAATTCCTACTTGGTTGATTAACTGCGCCTCGGTGATCATCTCGCAAGTCGTGTAAAGCAATCTCCATTCACAAGTGGTATTGCTACAGAATACAAAAAATAATACCATATATAGATAGTACTCATGATACGGGGTGATAGTGTACAATGAACGTGCGACTCATAAATCAAGTACAGCAAAGAAAAAAAATAGAGAGCAAGACAGAGGAGGGTTTATCATAAAATACAGACAAAAGTCAGAAGCCAAAAGAAGAACACAGCGATAGATAAGTTATGCAGAGTCATACCAATTTGTGTTTTCATCATCAGCCCGTAGTCACTCCAGAAACTACTACTGGAGTCACCGTCGCCCTGACTAGTTCCGCTCGAGTCGCTCCAGTTTTTTCGGGAACGAACAATCCAAACGCTGCCCTCGATGCCGAATGAGACCGAGAGTGAGAATTCGTGTGGACAGAGAGCGGCGTATGAGAAGTCGTGCGGGCATGTTCCCTGTGCGCAAACCGCTGCGCACCGGCACCACCCAGGAGAGGAGAATAAAACGCTGGAGGTGTACTCCCCGGGCGTCTTTTTTTGTTCAGATCACGAGGGTGGTTAATATGTGGACGAACGGGCAGCAGTTGATGTTCGCGGTGAGAGCGCTCCAAGGAGGAGCTTAAATGTCCTCGCTGAGATGCAAAGGACTCGTGATGACTAGGAGAGCCCGAAGAAACGTTTGACAGTATAGCAGCGTGCTTCACATTGCTGCTGACGCCCTCTTCGCTTTTAGAATGCGCAATACCGACAGCGCCGTGTCGGAAAAGCACGCGGGGTATATTATCCGCAGATGAGGGACTGCTCTGGAAGTAGGACTCGGACAGTGCCAGATAATCCTGATCCAGAACCATCTCGACAGGTATATCTCCATCGACACTTGTGGTGTCGTTTTCAGAAATCAGACTGTTATCCCTAGAGAAAGTCCACGGCGCTTCTGAGCCATCTTCAACGAATACATTCGGCTCATGTTGATTGTGGAGGTCCAGGGGCGTATGTGTGCCCGATTTTAGTTGAAGAGAATCGTAAGAATCGTGAATGTGAGAAAGCCTGGTCCGCCCTCGCGGAATACTCTTCGAACTAGTTCTGGAGCTTTCGGTATGCTCTTCGGGAATTGGAGTAGGTGAAGTGAATCTTGAGGGCGGTGCATCGCGTGGAGTAGAGGGTAAAACGCTAGGACTGGGAGACCTTGACGTAGAGGTAGGGTAGGATTGTTTTTTCAAACGACGCCCGCGTTCGGGGCGTCCCTTTTCGAGGGAGTGGGGACGTGAGTCAAGAGGATTTGGTGGCGATGAAGCAGAAGATGTTCCAGCACTCAGAATGGAAAGATCAAGAGTTGGGGGGGATCGCCGTCGAGATGAAGATCGTTGCCGCTGTTGAGAATCAGCTCGGGATGATGTACGTCGAATTGGAAGCGGGGCTCGAGAACGGGAGCGTTGAGCACGAGAAGCTGATCGTCGAGACGCAGCATCAGATTTCTCGTCGATATCCGTGAGGGGCGCGGGTACATGGGGCCGGGAGAGCGAACGTGAGGCAGACGACGTAGATGTTTCTAGCCGGAGCTCCTCGTCCGTACCAGGGACACTATCACCTTCGTCGCCCCATCCGACACCCCAAGCAACCTCGTCTACCATCACCACGGTCCATCGAGTATCTGGGCTCTTATCCAATAATCCCCGAAGAATCCGTTCGGTGCCTCGGCCAACTCCAGGCGGCATTTCAAAGACTCCTATATAAGTTCGTGCTAATCAGTACAAATGCCACCATCTCGGAATCACGGATAAGCCTACCATGCATAATTTTCATCTGAAGTCGGGGCTCGTACGAGTCATTAAACGGTAGCCGACCGGAAAGTAGTGTATAGAGCATGACGCCCAAAGCCCACATGTCTTGCGCAGGACGAGGTAGGCGCGTCTCCGAGTTCGAGGGCGGCAGAAGTAGCTCAGGGGAAGCGTACGGTAGAGAACCAGGTTGAAGCGACGCTGTCGGTGAGCCACTAGCCGTCGATGCGCTCGTCGAGTTACGGTGACGCGGACCTTGACCCGACGCTCGTATAAGGGAATTATGAAGAGGAAGTCTGGGCTTGGGAGGACGTTGGGAGCTCGGATAGGATACAGAGGCTGCACGATGGACACCGTGAGATACTCCTACAAATTCTTCCCCGTTCCTCTCGAACAGCTCGTCTTCCTCGTCTTCGTCTGCTCCTTCCCCCATTTTTTTGGCCATCCCAAAATCTGCTATTTTGCATGTTCCACAGTCATCCACGAGCACATTTTCGAGCTTGAGGTCACGATGAACTATACTCACATCTTCGTGCAGATATCGAACACCCCTAACCAGCTGTCGGAACATCGTGCCAACATCATCTTGTTGTAGAGCAGGGCTACCCTCTCGCTTTAAGATGTCAAACAACGAACCGGCGGGGCAGTAAAGGGTGACGAAGAAATCAGCATACGAGTTGTGGACCGATGTGAAGAGCGGTAAAATGTGCTCGTGGCTGAGAGACGACCAAATCTGTGTCTCGTGGTCGAGCCGCTTTTGAGCAAGAATAAGGCTTCCTTGCTTAGATAGGTCGGATCGCCGGACGATTTTAACGGCGACGAGTCCACCAGAGGCAGAAAAAGCACGTCTGATAATGGAGAAGCCACCGTGACCGATGATGGGGCCGAGAGTGTATCCGGCGACAGTCTCACCTTCATCATCAGGAAGTGACATCGTTGAAGGAGCGCTAAATCCAGACAAAAACATGGCTGCGGGGGACATGCTTGCGGGGGACATGGTCGGATGCGCAGGTAAAGACTGAGGCAGAGATGACGAAGCCGGCAGACCATCAAATGAAGATTGTAGGGCACCGGTACGACATAAAATGCTCTCAAATCCCTTCACACTGTCTGATGCAACGAAAGGAATCCCTTCTACATCGTCAGTACGATTATGTGTTCGCTCCGAGCGAGTAACGGAGCGACTGTGTGGGATAGAAATAGCGGGATCTGGAAGAAAGCGTCCTGAAATTGATTGGGAAGGTATTGGGTACATCAACTAGCAAGAAAAAATGAGTTTCAGCACCAGAAAGACAAGTTTAGGCTGAAAGAGATGGTGGTAAAGGAGTAACTTGGGCCGGGTCAAGGATCAAATTCGGGAAGTACCAAAGCAGCACCGTGGGAAATTTAATGACATGACTCCTCCGCTCCCCGACTTGTTATCACCTGACTCGTACTGAGTGACGGTCATGCACATTGCCCAGTCATGCCACTGCCCTTAAAGTTAGAGCTTTATTAGACCTCAGCGCGTCGCTATAATTCTTCGTTTGTCTGACAAAATAAGACAGCACAG
The DNA here is from genome assembly GCA_013368555.1 of Collybiopsis confluens. Lineage (NCBI taxonomy): Eukaryota > Fungi > Basidiomycota > Agaricomycetes > Agaricales > Omphalotaceae > Collybiopsis > Collybiopsis confluens. The sequence goes on from JAACJN010000433.1 coordinate 6,639, forward strand.
AACGCAAAATCCACGATATTTGAACAATTTGATGCCTGGTTCTGTCAAAGTCTGTCAAGGTCCCTGGTCAACGGACCTCCGCCTTTTGAAGTGATGGTCTTGGCATTAAAATGACTCACAGCAGACGCATGAAAGCAAATACCATGATAGACTACAGCCGCGGAACCCAAGTCCAAAGCAAAGCGAAGATAGTTTGGCCTCCCTGAAAAGTCACAGAATCGTAGGCGTCTACACCAATAACCCACACCGCGAGGCAGTCCGAAATAAACTTTGCCATTCGATCAGGAGAAAATAAGGGACTCTAATGATTCGAAAGCGAAATTGTTGGTGAGAGAGAGCGGGAAGGAGGAGAGAAAGGCGTCTCTCGTCGGCCTCACTGCAAGAAAACATGTTCTGGCGTGAAATTTTCAGATCTCTTTACAACGGTCTTCCAGCGGGAGAGGAGGAAGTTCGGTGCAGTAATACGGAAATGGCTGAACACAAGAATGTACATAACAGGGAGCACAATCGCAACGCAAACACAACAGCAAAACACAATAGACTTGAAGCATACATGAAAAGTTCATGGAATCATAACATCCTACTAACCCAGTAGACACACCTGAAATACGAGGACAAGAGTCAGTTAGGTATCACAGACGATGAGGATAAAAGGAAAAAATCAGAAGGAAGGCAGCGGAATAATCCACATGGGGTTATGCGCTCTCGGAAAATGAGCCTTTGGCTCTAACATCCGCAACTAGTTTCTTCATTTTTACGACGAACATGGTGCCTCTCAGGCTCTAGACTTACCCGGTGAACCGCAAGGTGGTTGGCAGTGGGGGAAAAGCGTTCTGTGACTCTGTCACGTTCAGTTTCGTGACTCTGTTCTCACCGCGCACGTGATTTTCAACGAGGCCAGTTGCCCTGGCAAATTGAGAATTGAAAGCTTGCTCGCATTAGAGTTCTAATAATGTGTCCAAAGCACTGTACAATGATTGGAATTTGCAAGACCTGTCCAAATACAGGGGCAGACGGGTATAAGGGGTCAGTCGAGACGCCCAAGAAAGAAAAAATGACGTTTCGGAGAAACGAATGTGAGCTTGCCATTAGTGCATCACAGAAAGATGACAGGGAGTACAGAGTGTAATACCAAATCCACCCAGAAGAGAAAGTCATATTAAAGGTACGTGCAACCGGACATCTGCGGAGATGGCTATGAAGGCAAGGTTGGAAGATGGGATGTCATGCCAAAAAAAAAAAAAACAAGGTAGAAATTCAAAAGTTCGTTTAGTGCAAAGCTATATCGGAGGTCGTGAAAATTATGAAATAAAGAGGTACCAAAAGAAGATGCGATGCTTGTATCTATTAGAGTTCCAGCTCTGATCAAAGCACTGACACAGCGACAGCAAGGGTCAGAGTAGCTGCTATCGAAACGAGCTTCCAATCTCCTAGAGCTTGGCGAACTTGCTGAGCACTGTTACTCCTCTTTCGGCGTCTCGATACCACTTCCGTAGCAGGTGTCACATTCCGCAACGACTGAGTTGGTAGCATGTTGGGAGTAGATGAAATTTGCTTCATCGGAGCAAGGGGGGCGCCGTCAAACTGATACAATTGGAGAGTAAGTCCGTTGGTAGTATCAGTGTAAGTGTAGTATCCGGAGACTAGGAGTTCGGTCTGGTTATAATTTTCGATAAAGTTTGACACAGCAGCACAGGGATCTTGAATCTGCTGGTAGCCGTCGCCATTGGGGGTGAGAATGAGGGAGCCATTGTCGGCGACGGCGACAGTTCCATGGGCCCAGTTCATTACGGCGGTGATACAATTAGGATGGGAGCCTGTATGGAAGGTAAGAAGAAAGATACAAAGGGGAGGAAATGCAGTTGCGCACCATTTGAAGTAAAACGATAGCGAGCAATTTCGTACCACGTTTGACCATCTGTTCCAGCTGTGGCACTGCAGTTATCTGAGTCAAGCAGTAAAATTCAAGTTAAAGCGCAACGAACAAGGAATAGGAAATTCCGGTGGTGCTGGGATAGGTAAATGATAGGTTGGATGGGTTTGCAAAGCCCTAAGTGAATAGTGAGCAGTATGTTAAACGAGAAATCAGGAAGTGAGGCTTACCCTGCCGGTCTGGACATTATTGGACCCTGAGGACCAAGTGCCAACAAGAGAAGAGAGCTGGGCATTGGCGTAGAGCGGTACTGAGGCCAAAAGAGCAGCGACGACAGACGTAAGGGGTACCATTACGGGTTCTACGGGTTTTCAAGAGATTTCTGAGTAACGTGAGGGTAAGCTTTTCTACAAAGCAGAAGGTATGGGCGTTGAGGAGAGGAGCGTCGGTGACGACGATGGAACGTTGCAGATGGGAAAAGAGTGACAACAACCCGCCGGCCGGCGTTCGGCGCAGGCCCCTCCCGAGTCTGCTGACAAAGCAACCGCAGCTGTTGCCAGTGGACCAGACCACAACCACTAGCGCGGCCAAATCGTTGAAAACACTTTCGTCAAAGCAGTAAGCTACCGAATAGAATTTAATTCCAATAGAGAGGTCCTGAGCATGTGCCTAGTCAGATGCCAATTTCCCAACGAAATTCAGTCAGTACGCATGCAATTTCAGGCCCAAGTCGAGTGATGTCTCTTCTCTATCGTTATCCGTATACTTTACTCACCGCAAGAGGCAACAGCAGCACACAGATTATAAACTTCTGTCACTGCTCCGAATCAATGGAGGTCGTGTGCCCCACATTTTCTCCTAAGTTTCCACACACAGAAACAGTGTGCACTTGAGCGGTTTGTGGCGGAGATTTGTGATCTCATGTTCTACTCAAACTGAAAATTCACTTTCAGCGAGTATTCCAAGATACAGACAATCCTAGCCGACATTCATATTCATAGAAATGGCACGGCCTACATGCTAACTCCCGCCGTTTCAACGCAGGTGATGTGTCGGCGGGTCTGAGTAGACTCGAGTAGAATCGAGTATCGACGTAAGGTAGGTTTTGTGCACAAGAAATTTTTCAATATGAAAGGTAGTGTTGAGATCGAGCGTGATCAAGGTAGATTACGAGGTGCTTGACCAGCGATTTGGGATGTATCTGCCCAGCGTAGCAGTCAATCACTAGGATCATCGCCGCCATGCTCAGCCAGGCAGTCTCCTGCTCCAAAACTCAATCTGGAAGGGAAACCCGACCACTGGTCAAACTTTAAAACCTTGAGTGCCTCCTTTGTTTTTCCGGTTCTAGGTCATTCAGAAAGATATATTTTACGCTCAAATCGATTTTTTTCTGATACGTGTTAGTCCCTGGAGACTGCAAGGGCTTTGGCCGGGTTAGGGAATGAGATATCAGTTTATGCCTCGTAATTAGAAGTACTTCTTGCGGCACCTTCAAAAGCCACTACATGGAACATGGGCACATTTTTCACCCCTTAAAGAACATTTGATGCTTGTCCCTCTGTGAAAAGTAGGTCGTTTCTCCCTCGTCCATTAATAACTACGGTGGCGAGAGAACACATACGCACATACGGATGCCAATCTAAGTATTTACTACGATGTTTACATCTAGATCCAGGATGTATCTGTACCTTGAATCTGATGGACTGGCATCACCGTATCGGGGAAAAGAGGTGATACGTACAATGCCTAGCAGAGCTTCCTCAGGCTAGATTCCCAAATCACCTTTTTTTTGTGTGATATCTGCCGTTATAGATGTTCGAAGATACGCTTAAGATAACTATAGCGTGAGCGACTCTGGGCGTGTGTCACAATCCACAATTGAAGGTGAACGAAAATGCTTCCTCTACGCCACCACGGCCGCTGGGTGCGATGTAGTTTTGACCATTAAGAAGTGAACTGCGTAGTATCGTTGCGTATTAACATTCGGCGGTCACTGAGTGCTGAGCGACGTTCAGAGTACCTAGATCTAGTGGACTTCTATTGGGGTGAAAAGATGCTCGAGACAAATCATCCTCGCGCCGATAAAATCTCGCGTTCGTATACGATAGAAGGCAGGCCATCTCGTTTTATACGAACAAAACAAGACGGTGGTATGGCAGAGCACACTCGGACTTGCCGATCCGAGTACATCGAGTCGATACATTTTATCGGCAAATTACGGTCCTCGGAGACCCGGATGTGTGATCAAAGAACGACGAACGGTTTAAATTGCTCGCAAGCAGAGGAAATGACATATGGAGGTAGACGTGGGTAAATTCTGGAAGTTCGGCTGGCGAGGTTGATAGCGTCAGCTTATATTTGCCGTTGTAGAGGGCGGTGTCTTTGCTCAAGTTCTGAAATCTTCCTTCATGTTATTGAGAACGAAGCACTGACCGGGCTAGGCCACTGCCCGTAGTAACATTTTTAGAACCCATTACATATCATTATGCGTTCATACTATCTATAGCTGGATATGTTTCCAGGGCATAATTTGTGGAGCAGGACAAGCGAGTTAGCGGAGCCAGCTCGACGATTGTTGCATCCTGCATACTAACCGGGAAGCGGAGACGGACAGAGGGTATTAAAACCATGGGGATTGCTTCCCTGGGATGGTCAATGCTGCCACTGGTGACTGGATAAGAAGAATCTATTCTAACTTACCATCAACAGTTGAGCATACAGAAAACCCGTTCCTCATCCCAAAATTAGATAAGGGAGCGTATGAGAGACTCGTCCGCCTGGCCCTTGAAGCTTGAAAGCTCGTACCTCTGAGTTTTCTCCTGTGGAGATAACTTGAACCTTGCTCTGTTTGCTAAGAGAAACTCCTTGGAGAACAGCTACCAAATACATCTGAAGGCGGTAATTTGTCGGTAGAATCATGTTGAGGGGTGAGATGCTATCGAAATCGGCGTAAATATCAGGAACTTTGGTAATTCTGTGTGCTCACCCCACTTTCGGGGTGGATACGAAAAAAGCACAGGCAAACAGGAGACACATTAGTGAGATTCTGATTTCCAATGCGAGAAAGTAGCAGAAAATTGAATGGCGGAGGATGTTCGGAAGACGTTTTCAGGGTATTGATTCGGGGAGTCGCTAGCATCACCTAATGAGTGATGGGATTATCGTGGGAATGTAGAGGCCGCGTCAGTCCTTGAAACCATCCCAATCCCTTTCCCATAAGACGTCCGCGAATACATCTCTCCGTCTTACCACCATCGTCCTACTCGCACTCCATCTCAAATTACTTGAAAATGCCGGACATGGTCACTCTATCTCGCTCATCTGCTCCTGGCCAGCCCCAGCAGCGTCAGTTTAACCCGTACACCGAAAACGGTGGGACGATTTTGGCGATTTCCGGAGCCGATTTCAGCGTCGTTGCTGGAGACACAAGACAGAGCGAAGGTTATTCTATCCAGACGCGGTATGCGCCTAAAGTGTTCAGATTGTGAGTCCAGACGCGTTCAAACTAGTACACTCTGTGATTTTAACGATCTTTACAGAACGGATAAAGCCGTCTTAGCGGTCAATGGTTTTGCTGCAGATGGAAACATGTTTGTGAAGCAAGTTCGACAACGTTTGGAGGTTAGCTCTAACTTTAATTTGCGCCTGTTCTGTTTTCACGGATCACACAGTGGTACCGTCATGCGCATGCAAAAGACATGCCTCTACGCGCAATTGCACGCTTGATACAGACGATGCTTTACGCCCGTCGCTTCTTCCCGTACTATGTGTATAATATTCTTGGCGGAATCGAGGAAGACGGTACGTGCGATAGGCCGGACTCGGACACAGACTCGGACTAACAGACCTCCATCATAATTCCTGACCTACTCCGACGTCGCCCCCTCTTCTTTCCGCTCTTTAACGGGACCCAGGATCCGGCGCAGTTTACTCCTTTGATCCCGTGGGCTCGTACGAGCGTGAATCCTGTCGTGCGGCAGGTGCTGCCCAGTCGCTCGTGCAACCGTTCTTGGACAACCAGGTGAGATGCCGACAACCCTCCTCTTCTTACCTTTTTTATTGCTCTCCTGCCTCCTCTATTTTCTATGATGGCATCTTCTAGGTTTCACATTTGGCTTGTTTTCTAAGGCCTCTTTGGTCCTGATACTTGCCCGATCTGGACCTAGGTAGGGAAGCACGCTGACCACGGGTGCGCCATTCCCTGATGAGCAACTAATAGCAATTGGCTATCTTCCGTCTCACTTCCGATGCTTCCCCGACGTTTCTATTCCAAAAAAACTCTTCCTTCCTTTTTCATCTCCGCTTTCTCTCGAGCTTGTTCTATGCTAAACCGCGTGGTGGTCGCGTCAGACCACTGTGCTTATGATGGTTCCCTAATCCTCCATCTTTGAAGCCGATTATGCCTTTTGCATTCGCTTTTTTGCCTGCCTACCGTCTTTCCTTGCGCACGGCCCTTGTTGCTATATTGCTCGGCTGAATACCAGTGTGTATGGCAGCTGGAGGAACAACGAATTGAAAGACGAGCCGGTCAGCTGTACCCTATGCAGAGGCGCAGACACGGATGTTCGTCCGCGGGAAGCTAGGTGAAGTGTCGGAGCCTCTTGCCTATTTCCTTGCTTCTGATAGGTTGCTTGACGGGGAGCCGAGTTGGTTTAGGCTTGTATGGGCTCCTTGGAATCTCTTGAGCCGGAATTACGCGTCAATCTGTCGTGCTAGGGGGCACTAGTGCAATTGAATGACTTCCGACGATTACCCGATTTATCGATCTCTACTGTAGCTTCTGCCACTGTCGAGAAACGTCCATTTTTTCTGCTTTGCAGATGGCCTGTGTGCGTGTCGAGCTTCAACACCTTACCCGTGGTGCGGGACGTAGCATCTAGCTCTTTTTTACATCAGGTCCTGAGTGGTCATGTGGGCGCGATGCTACACATTGTCGCTGTTGCTTCTTCATTTGCGAGTCTTCGTGGGCCAGCCTGGCTTTGATCTTTGTAATCTTGTCGTTTTCTTATTCGTCATACTCACTCTCTTCTGCTATTAAATAGATATACTTTAAGAATCAAGTCCCGCAACCTGGTCGCCCTCACCCTAAACATCTTCCGCTAACCACAGTCATTCAATTGGTCATTGACTCGTTTACGAGTGCTACCGAGAGGCATATCGAGGTAAGTCACATCCCCGTCACTGGGGTCTTCATTCCTCTTTCCTCCGTAACTGACCCATTGAATTGCCCAGGTTGGCGATGGCCTAGAAATGTATATCGTTCTGGCGAAAGGAAGTCCTCTTCATGGATTAGAGAGTATCGATGGCGTACAGGAGATGACTGCAACAAATGAAGGGGAAAGGATTTTCATAATCAGGAGGAATCTGAAAAGAGATTGATAGCCTTGTAAGGCTTTCTTTGAGTGAGAAAGAATGGACGGTGGAAACAGGCGCGATAGGACTAAACAGTTCTTTCTGACTAAAATCTCTTGCACTCTCCGCTCTTCATTCATCTATTCAGAGCGCCTGGTCACCGGGTCACTCTTTGACGGTCCCCGTTGGCAATTCGCATTCCATTCGTAATCTTTGCGATGCATTTATAGAATGTATGTTCTCCTTCGTTTTTTTGCGCCACCCTATCATCTGCTTTTCTGTTTTTGACTTTTTTTGTTACGAAATTTTACTGCCAACAAGCACTGTTTCGGTCTTTCTTTGCCACTACTGTACTTTATATTCCGTCTGTAGAATTGGAACGAAATGCCTAACAAAATCTTTAGTTTCCGCATCATCAGTTGAATATGTGGTAAATTTGTTCTCGGGGGCTGGGATCGGCTGTTCCTATGGGACCCCACACGTCGTGGAGCCGCGTATAATCTATCTATCTATCTGTCTGATATGGTTCAGGCTGGGGTTCGAACCGGAGTGCTTGTAATACGCCATCCCTCATGCCAAGTACTCCGAGTCTCCTCCGTCTTCCAAACTGCCGCTATCTTTGGGAATTTGCCAGGTGAATCATTCAAAATATGAACATAATACATATCACAACAGGCCAAGCACAGAATCGCGACCCAACAGCCGTATGGAGGGGCTGAATACAGCAATTCTCATTCAATCGGAGGGTTGGCTAAACATTCAGCTGATCTATCCGTCCTGTTCATATCCCGAGACTAAACTGGGGCCTGATATAGCAGTTTGTTTTCCAGGCTTTGTCTAGCAGAAGGTATAACTCACGAAAACGGTAACGGGGGTCTTTGGGCCCTAATCCGATTACGGGTGCTCACTCCATGTTTCGTCTAGAAGGTACCTGAACTAGTATTGGTCGGATGGTTTCTAGCATCCTGAAGAGTCGGTCGATGGGTATAAATTCCCTGTTCATGAGGCGAGAGCCATATTCCTGTCTAACGCAGCTTCGACACATTGATGATAGATGTTGACGGAAATTTTCAAACCTGTCACCTCAAATGAAGGCCAAGCCAAATATTATGAAAGAGAAACCGAGTACACTATGAACTTCTCGTCTCTTTAGAACGTTCGGATCGTGGAGGAATTGACGAGAAGTCAAATGTTTACCCCCACTCACGTCGAAAATGCTGTAAGGCATGATTTATGCCGCAACGTTAAAGCAGAGATAGCCCTGCATCACATGCTCGTTCCTCAATAGCAATGGAAGGAAGCAAGAAAATAAAAGCTTAGGCATGTGCTGTAATATCTGATCTCACGAAAAGGACTAACCACTGATGGGACAAAGAACTCGAGGCCAATCACAACAAGGAACATGCCGTTGTCGGAGTGGGCCCTTGTATAAGTATCTGCACGGAGGTAAAATTTTCTCGGGCTGTCCGCCGTAAGTTTCTATCTAGTCTCTACTTGTTTCTGGGTAGCGGTAGGTCTTACCTATACCATCTCCAGGGCTGAGGGCTGAGAGTCTTATTCCTGGAAGCTTTTCGACTCCGAGTTGAATACTTTTCTGTTGCAGATGTGTCAGCAAATAGCGTATGCCCTACTAACTACTCGAAAGATATAATTATGTGACTGACGATTTTTTTTGGCCAGAGAAGGAACCAGGTGGTCGAAATGTGGGGTACGGTCAGCTCAAACAAGCTTCCCGCGAGAGGGAGGGCTAATGTCATATAGCATTTTCAAAGGCATTTGGTCACTGCAATCATGGACTGTAATTCCATTTACTGCGAGAAAAGCTATGTACACCCACCCAATTGTCGCGGACAAACTTGTACGAAGGTAAGTCCAATCACATTCATCTAATTCACCGAGTACATCGGCCGACCATGTTCTACACACATTCTTCAATCTGGTCTGCTTTTCACAGAATTTTGGTCGTGAAATACAAAAGGATATCGACAGAGTGGACGAGTATTGTTTCGCCTGCAGAGCAGCACAGGCACGGGAGGCACGAATGAATATGTAGCACTCCGTTAACGAATGTTATTCTGTGGCAGATATCGTTCAACTCTCCTTCTGGTGCCCCAAATCTCTATACTAGGACTGAATATATTTGTGAAGATAAATGAATAGCAATTTAAGCACATAATAAGATCCCGTCGTCAGACTAGAGCAAATCTAACTAGACCGAATGACAAGGAGCCTGTGCTCGCAGGACCAACCGTTCAAGTCATTCTCCGAACAGATACGCGGCAATTTGCATCTCATTATGATCCGTCCGCAAAAAAGCACTGAAAACGTGATAGTGGCGTTAGATAAAGATAAACTAATCTCTTTGAGATGTTTCTTGGATGATTCAAATAATTCAAGCCCCAAGTCCAGTCCAAGCCCTACTCATAAAATCGCGGAGGTCAAGTTTTTGAGGCTCTGACCATGCTGTAGATATCTACATATACTCAAGCTTTGGGAGTCCAATACTCAGAAGATTTAGCGTACAGTAGAAGCCGCGGAACGAGGGTGATACGTATTCCAGGATACCGTCAAGATACCACACGCAAGGTATACGGTACCCTGGGCCCAATTTTCTTGACAGATATCTTCTAGCAAAACGAACCGGTGAAAACCTTAGTGTATTTTACTATTACTAGGAAAAGGGTTCGCGATGCCTCGACAAAATCAAGTTAAGCCGGGCGGAAGAAACAGACTCGAGGATTTACTAGTGCCGGATGCCATGCATGGACTTTGAAGTGGTGCAGTGTCGGAGTCGGTAAAAAATGGATATTGAACGCTGGTAAGTAACCGCATTCTCGGGTTCAATGTACCCATATGCTTATCTTATCTTTTGATTGAATGCCCGCTATGTATCGAGGTGTTTGGCTCAATTGTACGAGTTAGAAAGCCCCTTTCGAGCACAAGCTGTTGAATGATTTCAGTTCGCATGAGAACCTGACGCAAGTAAAGCCATCAATTAATATCCGCTCCATATAAGGCCTGGAGTGAGAGCAAAAGTGAGTCGCGTATTCTGACGAAGGCCAAAACGCGATCAGTCACAAAGTGTTAGCGTATGGTGATCGTGACAGGCAATGTCATTTGCCCCCAACCCTCTGAAGTCATCCGAATTCACACACACACAAGTTTAAACCAGAAAATACGGTGAGTATTTACACATACGACCGAATTTATGTAGCGCTCAAAGATTGGTTTGCCATAATCTGCTCGAACATCTGCAACGCCGCCTGCCCGTATGCCAAGCTACCGAACTATTTCGATTAATATCAGTCAAAGTGATTAAGATGATTAAGAAACGCCTTACTTTGTAAGCTGGCACTTCGTGACCTGCGCCATAGATGCGAATATAGGAGAAGGTCCCTGCATTCTTAAACTGTCCAGTGACTTGACCACCAACGGTGTAAGATTGGAATGCTTGCGCTTGAAGGATCGATGTGAACTTCATGTCAAGGTTGTTAACCTACAGGCGCATTTCAGTGGGTGCAGTTGCTAGAAGTTTGTTGAAAACTAACCATGGCCTCGACCCCATTGAAGTTGAGGATATAATCCTAGAATCCGACTATCTCTAGGCGTTGTCGCGTTCGGAGAAGATGCAGAGAACTTACCGCATCACCATCATAGACAACGACTCGAACCTAGTAATGCTATTCAGCACGCCTCAAGCTCAGATAAAAGAAACCTACTCCGGCGTTGATTACACTCTCAAGATCTGGACGAGAGTTCCTCATCCAATCACCTGAAAAAGATGTTTAGAAGATCCAAACACGAGTTTGATAGTGAAGCAGTACCAGTTGCAGCAAAGTTGTCGTACACTTGATCGTTCGTCTCTTGCCAAGTCGATTCTGCACCAATCTTTGTCTGAATAGACCGGAGGTAGCTCGTCAGATCCGGAGGGTACGGGTCAGGGTTGGTAGCGAGGACATAGTAAACCTAGGTGGTGCATCCTCTCAGCTTATCTCAGGAAAGGACGAAGAAGGATCAAAACTCACGTCAAAGTTCCCTGCCAAAGGCGAAAGTATGTTGTCGTTGCAGAAAGACTGTGCCTTGGAGCACACTGAGTTGGAACCGCCGTTGTTGCAAGCAGTGATCTATAATGATAAATTAAAATTACGTTCCTTACGGCTTAGCTCGACCAACCTGCTCCTTGCATCCAGTCGAGGACAGCCATGAGGTATTCGCACGCGAGATGGTAGAAGCCGAGACTAAAGCGTGGTAAGGGTTTGACCCAGCGTAAGTGATGTAGCCAGGATATTGTGACAAGGGATCCTGATAAAATCATGAGCATCATCAGCATCATCTAAAAAATCATCATGCTCACCGTCAAGCCATCACCAACCCCTAGAGTCTTCAGGTTCAAAGTGATGCCAGAGATCGAACCCGCGGCAATGGCAGCATTTTGGGCTAAGAAGTACCTGTATACGTATCTTCAATCATCAGATCTGGGACAGAGTGTGAGTAGCGCTCACGCAGCGAAAGTCGGGCCGTAGTGACCGCCGTAACTGGAAGCATTGTCAGTTTCGGAAAGTTCCTCGATATGTAATTTTCGGAAAACCCACGATTCAGTCCAGATAGCAAGGTCACGGCTCTGCAGACTCGAGAATCTGCTATCCGAAAGGAAAATTTGCAAGAAATTCCAGACGTCTGAAGCAGCTTGTTCGGAAGTCCCGACGTTCATTGTTCCATGGGAAAAGCCTACACCAACCTGGAGTATGCATTGTTACTCAGAAGGTTTTTTGTAAGGTTACGGGCACTTACAGGTTGGTCGATGAATAGGAGATTACTGTTGGTATTCCAAGCATTGGGATTTAATGTCACAGCACTGCTGGCGTTGTTGATTCGGCATGGTCCCAATTCTTGGAATAGGCCGATCATGCTAGAGCTTCCGGGCTGAAGATAAAGGTAGGTGCTTGAACAACTTTAGCGCAAAGTATGGCGTACTCCTCCATTGAACCACAGAGATAAGGGGGCGGTATCGTTGTTATTGCGAGCAGCAAAGTACCAGAAGCTGCGATAGACTATATTAGATAGATATTACTGAGGCGGTCGCAAATTGACATACAATATGCTTTCTGTTGATGTGAGATCTCCGTAGCCGCTCGCTGAAAATACTCCAGGAGTGGTTTCTGCAAGTGAGAGAAATTTAGAAGGGTGTAACTCGACTCTCAGAGTACGATCGAACTCACCACAAACACCTGTGTTCTGAACGGCGCGGATCTTCCCCGGAGTCGTCGCAGCTATAGACAGATCTGCGAGCTTGACAGCTCCCTTGCTACTGGAGGCATTGTCGCGCACGCCGCCGTAGACACCGTCTACGATGGGAACCTGTCCGCCGAGGACAAGAGGTACCGCCGCTAAAAGAGCTGGTAGTAGGGCGAGCAGCATAATAATGCTATATCATGCTCTAGCCAGACGCTCGTCAATTTTATAGTGCGGGCACTGTATTGAGGCATGATGTGTCTTAGGGATGCCAGCGTGGTTGATAACGCATAAGATAGTGAGAGATCCCTTGAGTTGTAACCAAATGGTTCGGTATCCAGTGCCTGTGTTCGCCCTATGGAAAGAAGCCGTGGAAGCACATGTTTCGTCAAGTTCATCACTGATTTTCCGGAGAAATACAGATGCCATGCAGAAGCTCTTGATCCTCCGGAGTTGGGTGAATAATAAACGGGTCTTTGTATGTCGGCATATCACAATGAAAGGCAACTGATAACGTGTTCATGCGTCGACGATATGCTGCAAAAAGGCTGTTTAACCCGGCATCGGTCTGCATTCAAAGACGCGCGCCGTAAAATGACTAGGGAAGAGTAGAGTGATAGAGATGAATGGAAAAGTACCGTATGGAGACCAGATCTCCAGCAGGTCGTCTGAGGCAGGTAGCTTGAGAACGATAGATATCAAAAAGGTATTGGGCTCGAGAATGTCCTGGTCCGGGGTCAGATGTTCATGATAATTGAACATAAGGAGGAGATATTACGCCGGGGCCCAGAAAGCATGCATAATGGCGGGCGTTGCGAAAACTGCGATGCTTGAAACAAAATGCCTAAAGGATCATCACGTGACGATTTGGGATTAATTTTTTTCTCCCGTGTAGTTATCGCTTCCACCGCGATGCCTCATAAACGAGCCAAACGATCTGTTCGAGAACAACAGCGCAGTCAAAAGTGAGCGAGCTTTGACCTTAAATCACCATTTCTCACGATATTTGCAGAGGCACAGATCTCGCACCGTCAAAGGAATCCCTCAGTCATGAGGCCCTTCCAAAATCAGTGGTTCGTGTCCTCAATGCTGCTCAAATTCGCGAAGAATGGAAGACCAAGAAACGGACACTAGAAGATAAGGAAGAGAGCAGGGCTAAAAAACGCAAGATAAGCTCGAGTATCCAGCCTAGAGAGTCCCTGCAGCATTACAACAAGTTTGGATTCTCCATTTTTCGGTGAATCTCCGTTGCTAACCTATGGTACAGAAGAGTTGAAAATGACATGCGACCTCTGGTTCGAAATGCAGTTCACTCATCCAACGCAGTTGTCCGAAATGTTCGAAAGCAGCAACTATCTACGAAAGCTACGAGCAGTCGGCATCATTCCGATAATCCTCCTTCTCCACCCCCGGTGAAGCGATCAGGCCAGCCCAAGGATTTCCAATCTATATCGTCATCGGCACCTAAGCGGCTGAACGACATCGCTCAAGCGCCCCCAGAATTTACGCGTCTTCCGGGAAGGCTCAAAGGCTCAGCACCACCGACGACAACTCGTACTGGAGTGCTTTCCCTTGCTCAGACGGCCCTCATGGCACAGGAAAGAGAGAAAGCAATTGCGCGGTATAGGCAACTGAAAGCTTCTCGAAGAAAAGCAAACAATGACGAGGTTGGAGAACGAGGGAAAGGGGTGTAGTGCTAGAACGTCCAGGAACAGTGCCTTGTACCTACAAGCGTGCATTTGCTACGAGAAATCAGACACAAAGGTACATCTTTCATATATCCCCCTTGTATCACTGAGAAAGCTTTCATATGTAGTAAGCCCTCCGTGGTGCTATATATGCTCCGCATTCCCAAGACTATCAGAGTTGCTATCTCTTTGTCTGAGCACTCGTTAGCGTATCCTTCTTTTCAAAGTGCTCACGAGCAGCTCGAGCTTCGGAAGCGTGGTTCGTAACGTTAATGTTAATCGAATCGGTAAATCGAATCGCGCGTTTAGCGGGGAGGCACTTGTGGTGAGGGCTTGTGCTACGTAGTTTCGCAATGGGCCTGGCCGAGTAGGTAACCTGTATTAATTATGTATGTAATGAGAGTGGGTTGCTACGGAAGACCTGGTCCTTGAATTAAGAAGGGATTAGCTTCGCATTTATCCGTCCGCCACAGCATGCCACAGTTGGGTCGCGTCAGGTCAATGCGGTGCGTGTTTTCGAAAGAGAATTTATTGGGGAGTCATTACTACACCTTTTGAGCTGGAGGAGATAGCTGCTACCCTACCCTCAACGCTCTGTGAGCGCATCACACGTCGACAATCTCGAGATAGCGTCTGTGCAGGCGATGCTGCAAACACAGGCCCAGACACGAAAACATAACACAAGGGGGACCCATTACGTCCATCTCGTATCAAGCGAGCAGAGACGTGAAGACTGATATGATTGCTGTATTAAATAAATGCTACAACTGTAACCCGCTATCACCAATGATTTGCGCGTCGAAACTGATACGGAGCCCAAGCTACAACTGCGACTCTGAACGTCCAAGAGTCATAGCCTCTCGTGATGGAGATGAAGAATCTGCATTTTTATCCAGAATTTATGTACACCTTTTTCCGCTTCGAGATACAGATTAAAAAATCGGAACAGGGCGTGACAGCTTCCCGAGCATCTTCCAACCGGTGTGAACGGGAGCGACGGCATCAGGGGCGGAGTCACCGT
This sequence comes from Collybiopsis confluens, assembly GCA_013368555.1. NCBI lineage: Eukaryota > Fungi > Basidiomycota > Agaricomycetes > Agaricales > Omphalotaceae > Collybiopsis > Collybiopsis confluens. The sequence continues at coordinate 21,805 of JAACJN010000433.1, forward strand.
GACCGTGCTGGTTGTTCAAAGAATCTTAAACCTATTAGTATGTGTATCGCTTATATACTGGTAGGAGATACGTTTCATTCCCGATTCATCCTCGCAGTCTGACGGTCCTTCCCCTCACACTCGTTGTTTCCGACGTTGCCACCATGTCCGACATCGAAAAACACTTGCATACCACGAGAGTGGGACCGCGCGATGGCAAGATGGATTCGCCCGAACGCAATCGAGATAGCGCTGTTACTTTTTCCAGCTCGACTACTCTCAGGAATACCGATGAGCATTCACAACCCTCGTCTTCTAAAGAGGTCGTGGAGGGCGGGATGAAAGCCTATTTGACTGTCTTTGGAGCATTTCTTGCTTTGTTCTGCACGTTTGGGCAAATGAACGCGTTTGGGACGTTTCAGGCGTGGTACACTACTCACCAATTAAGTGCACTTGATGCTTCGACCATATCATGGATTGGTTCTCTACAGCTCTGGGTCTTTTTCTTCTCGGTAGGCTGGAATATGTCGTCTATGATGTGCGTGCTTCTAACTGGGCTTTGCAATTGAAGGGAGGACCCATCGGCTACATGTTCGATAAATACGGACCTCGCGTTTTGATGCTGGTTGGCACAGTCCTCTATGTGCTAAGCATCATGATGACCAGCATATCCAAACAATATTATCAGTACATCTTATCCCAAGGTGTCCTATTTGGATTGGGAGTCGGCCTACTGTCAGTCGTCTGTCTTTTGCAATATGGCCCATTCAAACCTTCTATCTAGGTTCTACCCCTCCCTTACAAGCGTCTCGACTCATTTTGTCAAGTATCGCGCTACTGCCACCGGACTTGCCGTAGCTGGTTCCGGTCTAGGTCAGTTTAGCGATTCTTTCCTCGGGATGAAGACTTCCTCGGGAATTTTGAGCTCCGTGTCTCATCGCCCTTTTTTGTAGGTGGTGTGGTGTTCCCCATTATGCTTCAAAACCTATTTGTGAATGTTGGGTTTGATTGGGCCACTCGCATTTCTGGAATTCTCTGTGGCGTTCTTTGTGGGATTTCGGTCCTCCTCGTAACTTCGACTCGTCCGACAGGCCAGACGCCACAGGAGTTCACTGGTTTCAAGTTTCTGAAGGACTCGACATTCATGCTTTTGGCTATGGGCGGTAGTCTCGTGGCGTTAGGTATGTGTTTAGTCTTTCGACATTTCAACCTCAGCAGATTGACATGCAATGTTAAGGTTGTTTCATACCATACTTTTATATTGTCAACTACGCACAAAGCCTCGGAATCTCTCCACATATGGCTTTCATCGTGCTAGCTCTTATGAACGCAGGAGGCATTTTCGGGCGCATTGTGCCAGCGATCCTTTCCGACAGTATCGGCCGATTTAACCTCCTTGCCCCATGTTCCTTCATTGCAGGCCTTTTAGTCTTGGTTTGCTGGACGTTTGCCGACAACCTCCCTACACTGATTGTGTTTTCCGTGCTGTGCGTTTACTTTTATTTAAATTTTACTCAGATTTTGATGTGACAACGTGTAGATATGGATTCTTTTCCGGAAGCTTCATCGCCGTTGTCACTCCATGCGTCGCCCAGATATCAGATATGCAAGAAATTGGCAGTAGGATTGGACTGATGTATAGCATAATTTCTTTCCCGTACGTGTCCAATCTCGCTCCATGTATGCCAGAGATTTTCCGGTGCAGATTTCGCGTTTCAAAGCGGCGCATCTGACAGCGGACTCTTGACTTGCTGGACATTCGTGACTGACTGGTTTTTTTTCTTTTGTCTACAGAGCGCTTGTAGGCGGTCCTATCGCCGGCTTCATTCTCGCATTCAATCACGGATCCTACAACGGAATGATCGTCTTCGCCGGAACAACGACCGTGGCAGGATCCCTGCTCATGTTTGGTGCAAAGCTGCTCATCAATCCCCACCCTTTTGCTCGCGTCTGAACCCTAGCTTTGATTACGTAATCTCTTCACCAACGACAAACTTCATGATCATTCTTTTACCTATTTTCTTACACAATCTAATTCTCATATCTAGAGCATTGGCACGACCCCACCATCCATATTGTAGCTTAACAGATTTTTATAGGCTGGTACTTATGAAAAATTAGTCTCAAAACTAACCTCTCATCCACTATATTTATAGTTATCTTTATTACTACATAGTCGTAGCTTTCCCTTATCAATGTACGACGGCTTTCACCGGAACAGGTATTGAATTACGAGAACCCTGAAGCACAAGCCCGGGAAATTACATTGAAAAATAATCGTATGCGTCAGCTGAAAGATTAGTAGGACATCCGGAGACAGAAGACCCTGTTACGCTTGAACAAGAGCCAAACGTTAAGCACAGCAGTTGAAAGAATATCGTAGAGATTTTGAAGAAAAGGTTCCTTTATCGATACATCAAGACAGACAGGGGAAATTGGTGTGCAAAGGAAACTGGAAAGATGGACAAAAAACGTCTCCGTCATACAAGGACAATCAGAACGTCTCTTCCTCCTCGTCAGCGAATGCTTCCCCTCGTTGACCAAAGCGCCTTCAGGTACTTCGAATCCATCCTGGAACGGGTCGTCAGTTGGACTGCGCGGAACAAAAGAAAAACTGGAAATAGAAACACGCACCTCGGTCGAATAAAGGATGGTCTGGATCCGCCGTAATGTGGGATCATCCGGAGCCCCCTCACTTTCTAGGCGTTCCTGCACCAGAAGCTCAATTTCTCGTAACTAGAAAAAGACCGGTCAGTGCTAGCCCGATAGAGTACACAACTGCCGCACCTTCTCGAAATAAAAGTCCCGTTCTTTCTCAAGCCCTTCAAGATGCACACTCATCTCCTTCACCTGGGCTTGCAAAAGTTGGACGGCTTCATTGGGTTGTGTGGATCCCGAACGATGGCCGGAGATGGGCGTTCTCCCACCAGCCCGGGTTCCACCGACATTTAGCCCAGCGGTTCGACCACCACCGGCGGCCAAGGGGGCTATAGTGGCAGGAGAGTCTGTTGGTGCACCCTTGCGCCGAGCCACAGGATCGTAGCCTTGCCCGCCGTAGTTTCTGATCCCAAAAACGTTTTATCCACTGAAGAAATTCGAGATTATCTCTAAACGGGGAATACGTCGGAAAAGACTTCAAAGAGGCTTTAGTAAGATCATACTGCATTTTACACTTCACAAGCTTCTCTATCGTTATTGGCTGTGAGGTGGTCAGAGATTGCGCATTCAAACAAGTGTCCACACGCACTTTGTCAATTTTCTTCGCTTTGAACACATTCTGCATTACTTTGAAATTTGCGATATATTCGTATTCGTGCTTGGCGTTCATCTTTACTCTTGACATTGGCAAGTCTCCTGCATAGTAAATATATTCCGTAGATCGCGTCAGATGAAAAGTTATTTCGAGACAGTTTTGAAAGACGCACCGTAAATTGAGTCAATAACCTGACAATACGCTGCTCCTGTACCACATTGCTCGACTTTGGTATAATTTATCTGAAGCAGATCATTCAACCAAGCTAGCAAGTCTGCTCTAGAGGTCATGGTGAGTGCGTGGAAAGTTGTGGTCGTTTGCAAGGTGGCGAACTTGTGTTTGTTGACGTTTGACCAAGGCTTTGGGCTGATCGCGTCATCCGCTACCACCACCTGACCTTGAAGCGCAATTCTGTAATCCATTCAACAATTTCGACCCCCAGTATTTATGTGTCCATGGCTTGCATACCAAGCTCTAAATGATTCAATGCACTTATTTGCTTTCATCTTTCTTCTCATCAACTCAAGTATCTCTCTATCCGCTCATGGTCAGGATTCGTCAGACTCGGCGACATACGCGATCCTTCTCAGAACAGGTATGTGTGTAATAAAAAATTGCAAGAGTTATACTGAATACATCATGTTTAAATAAAATGCTATCGTCGTAAATAAATTTCAGCAATCACATTACATTGCCTTTTCCATACCCATGCTGCTTTCCATGGGCATTGGGTTACAATGGCAGTCCATTTCGCGTTTTTTGATCCACTCTTCAAGGACGGCGCCAACCGATTTAGATTAGGTGCAATCATGGCAAACTTGTTGAGTTCGTAGTCATCGGGGGCCGGGTTCCATTGAATCTAGAATGATGAGTTTTAGCGGCAGCAAGGAAACACGCTAGGAAGAGATAAGAACCTCGCAGTCCTCCAGAGGCCTGCGGACACCGCAAGCTGAGCACTTCCTCCAGTCTCCGCGTGAAGGGAGCCAGGTCCGACATTCTCTGCATTGAGTGTGGAATCGATCTTGCGAACGGTATTTCTCCTCATCCCATTCCTACAAACGACACCGTTCAACTTGTTCTCGGAAGGTCAGAATATCACCGCAACTTACCAGCATAGGGCCAAAGTTGCGTAATTCTCCTTCATAACGGAAGGGGAATCCTTGATATTTTCCAGCAGCGAGAGCTTCATCTTTGACTTTTTCTGAGAAGTTGATTACATCGTCGACAATGTCTTGAGGGACGGGCTCATCGAGGTTGAGAGGCATTAGCTTTTTGACAGTGTATTCAGCGACCTTTACCCAATCATCGACCTTCGAGAGGCAAACCATGAGCATAATAAGCCTACATATACGGACGGTTGCATACCTGGGATCCCCAAAGCCAATGAGTAGCATACTCTGGAAGTTTTTTAGATCAATGGTAAAGGCAGTCTTGGGAAGGGAGTATTTGGGAAGAGCGTGTCCGATCACAATTGTCCACAAGAAACCCACTCGAGGGCCAATGTGGGGGTGCATAAAGGTGAGATAAAGGAACTGAGATACGCCGTCAGAAAGCGAGATCAATCGAAAGAACCGCACATACTTGATTCATAAGGTTTAGAGATGGAACGGCGCCGGGCACAATAATCGTCGTATTTCTTCCAGATTGCCCTGCGCTGTTCCTCCGAATCTGCCTTGAGGGACGCAAGGGTGAGCTCAGCAGCAAATGTCGTCGATGCCATTCCAGCGTTGATTCCAGGACTCAGCAGAGGGTTGGTGAAATCCAGTACCGTCGCCGATGGTAACCCAGCCGGGGCCGGACACGACTTGAGATTGGTATGTGAGTTGTTTACGAAATATACCAAGAGGTTCCAGGCCCTATTTGCCACAGATGTCAAAAGTGAACCAAGTACATCATACAAATGACATGTCCTACCATGGTAGTCGGGAAGCAGTGCAAAGTGACGCATGACATCTCCGAGTTTTTTGTATTTCTTGGTGATGAAGTTGAATCGGCGTTCACCTTCAGAAGAACCGTAGCTCGCCAAGTCAGCGGGGTAAGTGGTGTCGTCTCTGCATGCATATCCGATACTCCAGATCCACTTCATCTGGCAGCCAAACATTTCACACAGTTCTTGACTCTATAAATTTCGAAATTTAGGCAGAGATTCACCACGATATAGAAAGGAGATGCTGACCGAGGGCATCTCATCATGAGGTGTACCAAGCTCAGCATGATCGAGAATATAATTGATCATATCAAGCAAACTGGCCATGGGAGAACCATGCCAGGAAAGCATACGGATGAGGTACATCCACCCTTCAGGGAAACAGATATGGCTCGTGTGTCCTCCTTCGAAGCCTTCAAGCTCCTAAGCGATACTTTCAGGTCAAGACACCGTATGCTGGCAAATAATTCTCAATCGACTCACTCAGGAATGGCGTCTTCGTTGATTGCCTCAAAGTACCCAAGAAGGCATCAGTATTGAAATTCTCG